>OW386289.2:5547377-5705377 GCA_936432065.2 Rutpela maculata
TATCACATATCAGTTCTTTCACCTAATCTTCGTTTTTCTCAATTTCAAATTCTTAGTCCTTCAAGATTATGGCAGAGGGCAGCTCAATGCAGAGACATTGGGAACGTTGAAAACACCGCGTACTATACCGTATGGACTCCGAACTCAACATGTTTTACAAATAATTCCTTGATAATTCTGATCAATCTAGAAATTCGGTATACTCACGATGTAATAAATAATGTGGCATTTTTAAATGCTACAGTGTATACGCGGAAGTTACGTAACTTCAGACGAGGATTACGTAGTTCTTAAGGGAAGAGGTTCGGCAAAATTTCCAGGTTGGGGGTAGTTCGTCTCCTGGCGTCGGTGATAGGCCCTGGTAGCGGAAATAGGCCGACGTTAAATAGTTAAAAAAAATGTCGAAAAATGAAAATTTTGCAAAACTTTGAACAGCTGTATCTCGGATACTATTTGATCTACAGAGTCCGCTCTGGTATCAATTTGTAGCAAATTTAGTCTACTTTTAAAAAATGCTAAATTATTTTTACCAAAAAAGTAGGCCTCGGGTGTCAAATCGACAAAAACTGAAAAAAAAACCAAAAACTCGAAGTTTTTTGAATTTTTGACCAAGACCCGAAGGTCTGCCGAGGTCGTAAACTTGGATTTAACATTATTTTTTAATCCTATACAACATATTAAAAAAGCATAGATACCTGATTTGATGTCAGGTAGGATGTATCAAGTTACTGTATTAAGTGGAGTTAATAGTATTTTAAACAAATTTTGAAAATGAATCTTTTCACACGAGTGAGACAGTTTGGTGGAACGAGCCGAAAACGAGTTCCACAAGTCGAATGAGCGTGAAAAGATGTTTTCAAACATTCCGTTTACAATATTTTTTCTACGACTGCAAGGAAGACAAACAATTTCATAAGTAAACATATCAACCATTTTTAATAAACTTCTTTAAAAGTGATGTGGTTTGACGATTTCAAAACTGCTGTTTTTGTTAAATAATTCGGTTGCTATGAACCTGAATAGACTAGCCTACTTCAAACTCTGCCCCGCCTCCGTGATGTAGCGCCCCTACTGTGGATAAAAATCCGTATTTTATTTTTATTTGCAACTTTTTTATATAACAAAACAGTAACCACATCAAGGTGTATCCACTTGAGACACACTGTATACTAATGTGAATATGAAAGTTTTATTAATGTTAAATTGAAAAATTGATTAATACTTAATTATGTCCTTTTATTGTAATTTAATTAGCTATTGCTAATAAAGGCTATTATACAGGGTGTTCGGCAGATGGTGTGCCAAACGGGAATGGTAGATAGGTGGGGCGATTGAGAAGTTAGTTAGCCCTAATGACTTCTATCAAAGTATCACCGTTTTTGAGATATTTTTATTTTATTAATTTTTTTTTAAATTTCCCTCAAATCAGCCTTTTAGCATGTTTAACAATTTTTTTTATAGTTGTAACAGTTCAAAATGATTTTTATTATTTTCTACAATGTATCTGTGTTCTAACAAAATCATTTGGGACGCTGATAATAATTAAAGAAAAAAATTATTATGAGCTAACAGAGTCCCCAGAATTGGAAGAAAGGATTATAAAGTTCAACTTTCCCTTGTATTTGCAAAAAAACGAAAAGCTATCAAGATGTTCAAAGGCTTTCAAAAACGTCTCCCTTTAATGCCATTTTTAACCGTATCACATGCAATAAAAACTTTTTAAATAACATGAGAAAAATGGTGGTAATTTGTTTACAAGGATACGGGGCAAGCTAACAATAACAAATAACGATGGAAGTTAACTCGGTTGCGAGATACACAAATACACATGTAGCGAGGTAAACAACACTCTTGGCGCAGGTAAAATAATTCTACTGTCTTTGTCTTTCATGGGGTACATACGATCCGAGGACTCGCCCGCTGCCCGCTTCCCTATTTTAGTGTTGACTATTTCTGCTAGTGGATGTGTCTGTGACTCATGTTATTAACTTTATTTCGTTTAATTGTCTTAGTGGGGCGAGCGTAGAGGCGACTTCAATGTGAATATCAGTCGATATTCCGTTGAAGCAACGTCGAGCGCGGTTAGTACTTGGATGGGCTCCCATCTTGGGAAATACAGCGTTCTCGTCCCACCTTCTAGAGGCTTGTATATCAGTGTATACTAGGAAGTTACGTAATTTCAGACGAGGATTACGTAGTGGATATACCATCCTTCGAAGAGGATGTAAATCAGGCGGTCCCTTGTCTATTAAATGTTAGGCAAGTAAAAGATCCCTACTCTTCTTAAGGGAAGAGGTTCGGTAAAATTTCCGGGGTAGCTCATCTCCTGGCGTCGGTGATAGGCCCTGGTAGCGGAAATAGACCGACGTTAAATAGTTAAAAAAAAAAAAAATTGTCTTAGTGCTGTTTGTTGTTAGTGTTGGTTAATTTCATAATAAAATTGTTTTCGTTATTTTGTTAAATGTATTTCTTGCAGTGGTGCAGCCAGAATATTCATCTGGGGGGGCAATAGCCCCGGCTTCTCCAGAGGATGAGGAAAACTTTTCAGAAAATTGTACACGGATGTGTACAGATTCCTCTACTAGGTAATATTGGCATTATTACAAAATATTTATTTCAAGGGATAATTTGAATACTGCTTTGTACTGATAGAGATTATGCGTCTTTATTTTTGGTTCATGGAGGACGGCTTGGGGGGGCCTGGGCCCCATGGCTCCCCCCTGGCTACGCCCCTGATTTCTTGCATCTTTTCTAACAACGCAAAGGTAGAAATCCGAAGATGTCGCGCATGTATAAGAAACGGGGGAGCGCAATTTGGGCAAAATTAAAGAATAAAAAATTTACAAAAAATTTTTCGTTTGTTTTTACTTATCTTCCCCTAATGTAACTCAGACAGATATCCTTTTAATCAAATTACCACCAATTTTCTCATGTTATTTAAAAAGATTTTATTGCATGTGGTATGCGGTTAAAATGGCATTAAAGGGAGAAGTTTTTGAAAGCATTTGAACATCTTGATAGCTTTTCGTTTTTTTGCAAATTCAAGGGAAAGTTGAACTTTATGATCCTTTCTACCAATTCTGGGGACTCTGTTAGCACATAATAATTTTTTTCTTTAATTATCATCAGCGTCCCATATTTTGTTAGAACACAGATACATTGTAGAAAATAATAAAAATTATTTTGAACTGTTACAACCATAAAAAAAATTATTAAACATGCTAAAAGGCTGATTTGAGGGAAATTTAAAAAAAAAAAATCTCAAAAACGGTGATACTTTGGATAGAGGTCATTAGGGCTAACTAACTTCTAAATGGCCCCACCTATCCACCATTCTCGTTTGGCACACCCTCTGCCGAACACCCTGTATATTATTATTAATTGTCAAAATTTAACAAAAAATTGTAGTAACTATTATAACATATTAATTTCAATTAATTACAAACCTTTATCCCAACGCCATTTCGTCGAAGAGAAGCTATAGCAGTTTGATCGTTTTTTTCTGTGTGCGTATTTAGATTTGTTTCGATTATTTCGAAATCCACTGGAACGTACGCAGTTTTGAATATATCCTTTACGTATTCCATGAGCCGTGGACCAGAACCAACCCCTAATAAATTAAATTATAATGGTTTTTGTCAGAATTTTGGTACTGACATTCATAAAATTAGATGTGAATATTTATACTTAATCCAGTCAACGAAAGAGTTGTAGAGAACATGGAGGAGGGGAGAATTTTCCTCTTCAGGAATGTGTTGGGGGTAGTTAGGAGGTAAACATAACTAAAAGTCCCCACTCCTAGCCCCGCCACTTCGCTTATAACTCAGAAACGATGCGTCGCACAGCGGGGCCAAATACAGAATATACGCTAAAAAATCAAAATTTAAAGTTAATCCTTTAATTAATTTCATGTATGCGCACTAATACAGCGATAGCCAGGGTATACAAATACGCAACCACAATCAGAAAAGGAGACCGAGGAAAATGGGGAGAACGCCGTAAAGTAAAGCGACAACTTGCACGCAGCTATCATGCTACAATTGTGGAAGAAATTGTATGTAGTGGAAGACCAGACCCTCTGAATTCGACACCCTCTATACAACTCGCGAACACCCACCTAAAAAATAGGTAATCTGATGTAAAATAACCTGCTAAACTTGATTTTTGAATTCGCCCATTGATTTGAGATTGCCAAAATGACCAAATTGGCAATTTTCTAAAAAAAATAAAAATTATGTGTTATTTTTTGTATTTCATATAACACGTCATATATTTTTTATTTTACTTCTGAATTTTTTAATTTTTTTACATAATATTCTCTAACTATTCTTTGATATGTTGAAAGTAAAAAACTTTACCTAAAAAATAATTAGTTGGCAAAAAAAAATAACAACTTTTCTTTGACGCAAAATCTTTAAAATTTGCAGAGTAAAATGTTCGATCGAGGTATCTTTTTTATTTTTAAAGTTAGGTGCCTACTATAATCGAAGAAAATGTTCCGAATGAACTAAATAAAATCTTTTATAAGAAGTTTTTTTTGAAATTTTGCTCCCTTATCGAAATATTCATTGTTTGTTTCAGCGTCCGAACGAATGCGCGCTACTATGAATCGGCCGCAATCGCATCTAGAGCTAAACGCAGGCACGTGCCGGGTGATTATTATTTTCCAGGGTCCATTTATGTTAAGTTGAAAGTGCTTTTTGTCTCAGTCCTTATATTTAGTGTGTTATAAACACATAGTTTGGCATAAATTATAATTACTCGGATAGGAAACAAGCTAAAAACGTACTCTTCGCCTGTTCACTGGATTTTTATATAATTGTTATACATTCAATAGGGTACTTTCGCAGTTTTTTGTAAATAATGTTATTTTTAGACATTTTTAATTTTATAGTACGATCTTAGTTGGTAAAAGACTTGGTAAAAAAAACTATACCAAACCCCATTTGGGTTTCGATCCCATCACCCTTGGATTCCGAATCAAAAGAACTACACCACCACCTTACACGTAAAAGAATGTAAATTTTTTACATTATAAGACACGAGATAAAATCATATTTTCACGGTTGTATATTACATTATGAAATGTATATTTGTAAAATATATAAATATTTAGATATTAAAATGAAATATCATTTCACCAGATTTCTATTCAATTACAAAAACATAAAAATTAAAAAATTTTTTTTTCAAATTTACATCATTAATAACATTTTTATTTACCGATCGATTTTGTTCAAATAGGGTTCTTCCTCTAGCTAACACTAATTTACTGTCCAAATTTCAGTACAATCGGAATTTTCTTTCTTGAGTTATCGTGCTTACAAGAAACGTGACGGACAGACGGACAGACGGACAGACGGACAGACGGACAGACGGACAGACGGACAGACGGACATTCTGAAAGTTGTTCAGAATTCGTTCACTAACACAATGGTATGAAAATGTTTTGTCTGCGAGCGATATTTACGGTTTTAGAAATGTACCGATCAAATGCAAAATTCGATGACATTTCTGTGGCTCTAAAACAATATTTAGAACAGAAAAATTTATTTTTATCACTAAATCCAGTTTATCATGCACAATGTAGAAGATCGTATACCCGAACTGCTTATAAAAAAAAATCAGAAATTGTAAATCCTAGTACAAAGAATACAAGTAAAAAGGACATTTCTGCAATGTGCTATTTACAAGACAGCCTACCAAATTAAGTCCAGAATTCCAAATGTTTTAGATTTTGGATGGTACCTAAAGGAGGAAATCTTATTTCCAAAGATGATTTCAAAAAGCCCAAAACCCAATTTTATTGAGTTAACTCCATTTTGTAAATGTAAATTATATAACTGTACTACAAGCTGCAAGTGTAGCAAAGCAAACGTGCAATGTAACATAAGTTGTTTATGCGAAGGAAAATGTAATCTTTAGTACCCACTTGCTGTTATAATTAATGAAAACATATTTTTTAATGTGTATGTTTCGAGATTATCTACATAATTTTATAACATTTAATTGCAAATAGAAACTAAATAATCCGTAGACTCATTTTATCGCTTAAACGACACCACAGATGGGCGACGTTAACAGAAGTTATGCTTTAAATTAATGCGGACGAGTTGCGCGGCCGCATTCAACAGCGCCATCACGTTACATGAGCCGAATTTCAAAAAAATCTCTTTATAAAAAAGTTTGTTTAAAGTATATGGAACATTTTTCTCGTTTATATTATAACTCTATCTTTAAAAATAAAAAAGTTTCCTCGATCGGGTATTTTTCAATGCAAATTTTAAAAAACCGCGACAATAGAGGGTAATTATATTTTTTTTAGGCACTATATTATTAGTTACACTATATTCTTTGACGTCAGCCTGTCCAAGAATATTGGAGGGATAATGTGTAAAATATTGATCTAAATCGGCATTAAAATAAAAAAGATATGATGTGTTATGTGCAAAACAAAAATTAACACATAATTTTAAAATTTTTCAAAAAATTTGCGAATTGACCGATTTGGCAATCTCGAATTAACGGGCGAACTCAAAAATCAAATCTAGAAGGTCATTTTACATAATATCATCTGTTTTTTAGGTGGGTGTTCGCGAGTTGTATAGACTACTTTTAAAATGCTTCCTACAGATTGGCTGCTCTCCGACTAATGTCACTTTATAGCTTCTTGAGACGAGTTCGCGAGTTTTATTTTCTAGTGAACTACTTGATTGTAATCTTCAATGGATTGTGAACCCAGTGGTATGCATTTTTAATTAATACGATGCTTACTTAATAATAAACACAGCATTAATTAAGAACACACCATATTACCAAATTTTTACGAAAAGTTTAGATTCTCATGGATTTATACTATACTTCCGACCCTGACCCGGAATAGATTTTTTCATGGCACATGCCTTAATATGTTTGGTAATCAACCTGTAAAAATTTGCTGCAACTTTCTGCAGCTTTAAATAAAAAAAATTATAACAAAGACGTGTGTTTTTGAATATCCCACCGTATTCTAGTCAAAAGTGAGTTTATATGTATTTTTACTAAATATATTTAATTTATTCTTATAGGTTTGAATGCCGAAGTGATATATACTTTCTCTGGAATATCTTGAATATGCTTCTCATATCATCGGATCATTATATTTATTCATTCCAAAATTTTCCGGAAAAGAAATATATTAAGAATTTCTCTGCAGAAGTAGGGTACTTGATTTGCTTACTTCCAAATATTAAGATAGAAAATGGTGAAGATCAAGAAATAGAAATTGATGAGGGAAGATGAGACTGAAGCTGGTTTGACGAGAGTGAATAAAAAAGTGCAGTTACAGATTTTACACTAGTAAATAAAAGTTTTTATTATAGAATTTACTGTTCTTTTTATGGCCAACTTGGGAAACATTGAAAATGCTATTTCTTATCAAAGACAGTAGGTGGTATGTTTTCACAACTTTTCCATATTCGGTAATTAGTTTTATACGTATGTTCTGAATATCACCTTCACCGGTTCAGTAGTTTCGCAAAAATCATGCGGAGGGTTGGACCGACAGACGAAACACTTGGCAAATAGGGTTTCCATTTTGGCGAAACCACAAAAATGATAAATATAATATTTACGTTATATTTTCTGTCATATATTGCCAAAAAAGATTTATTAGCGAGTTTCGTGAATTTGGCCCCACTGTGCGTCGCCACATAAGGCCAATTTAACAATTTACGACGACAAAAATATAAAATATGATTTTATTTGATATTTTGATCAGAAATGCTTATGAGGAGGCTACTTAATAATTATCTTTCAGAAAAATACCTAATTAGGGTTAGTTGAGGTAAGGTGCTCATAGTATTCTAATTAAAAAAAAAAAACAATTTCATATTAAATTATTTTTGTATTTTGAATTAGTACAATTTGTACATAATGTACCACTTTGACTAAAATTTTATTCTACATCTACATCCTCATCGCCCTTATCATCATCAGACTCCTGTTCACCTTCATCATCATCGCCACAGAAAGTAGGCGGTCTTAGCATGCTTAATACAACTTCACTGAATTGCGTTTTATTTTTTTTTTAGGTTTTTTTCGCTTATTTGCGGGTCCGAGGATACTAGTATCCAGTTAAATATATCACTAAAAATAGTTCTTTTCTCTTAATCTTCACTTCCCTTAGAGAGGGATCGCCACGACTGCTTGAAAAGAACACGTTCTATTTAACAAAAGGGGAAACAAGGGGACTTGCATTTTACTTTTTTATATTAGTTATAAGGTATTTTTTCGAACTAGTAAAAAAAAGTCTGTGTACTTTTCGGAACTTTTTATATAACTCTATCTAAAGCAAAAATTTCAATTTTTTTTTTAAACAAAAATAGTGTTTCATGAAACACATTATTGTATCTATACTACGTACAACTGTTATATTTATAACAATTGCAGATTAAAGTACATACCTGGTGCTTCAATATCCATGCTGAAAAAATTGTGATTATAAATTTAGGAAAATAGGACGAGCGTAGTTAATCCGTAAACAATTCATGCGCAACTAACCGGTATTGGCCGTACGAAAGATAACCCAACTTTGCGCACACGCGTAGGCTATTGTGTTGCGTTAAAAAAATTAATTTTTATGGTTCATTGCGGACTGGTTTATAGAGAACGTTTTGAAGGTATTTGTGACTAGTTTGAAGAAACTACTTTTATCTATTTTTGTCGTCGTAATTTAGCTATTTGGCCTTATGTGGCGTCGTACGGAAAAAGGTAATCTATGCAAAATTAAACATGGTTAATTAAATTTCCTACAAGAATGTTTATATTCATTTTCTTCCTATGTGTTATAGTTTACGAGATATTCGCCAGCCAAAATAGATATAATTAATAATAATAATAATAATAATAATAATAATAATAATAATAATAATAATAATAAATAAGCAGGAGGGGCTCCCTTACATCCAACTAGCCTTTGGTGAGTAGCGACACCACTTACTCCAGCCACGGGTGCAAAATCCGGACCGACAGTGCTAGCGCACCCGGGAGGGGAAAGAGACTTCCCCTCTGGTGTCGGCCGTGGGCTTGTTAGGCTAACCACCTAACAAGCTGAAATCTTCTGGTTCCAGGCAACAGAAGACAGGGCCCCCACAATCGACCCCATCCGGATGGGGGTCACAGGCAAGGTGGTGGGGCCCAACCGGACGGATTGCCTGACAATGACGACCGCGAGACACATGGACGCTTTGAGTGGACAGATGAGCTGAGGAATGATCTTCTGCTGTGCTACGAAAGCAGTGAGCCCGCACGAAGGGGGTACATGGCGCGAATACATGCTCTGTGGTGTGAAAGACACCCGGAGCACAGCGCCTTCACGCCGCAAAATCTGCGTGATTATGTATCCCACCTTCGTAGCAGGGGCTACGTGAGAGCTGTTCCTCAGCCGGTAAATGAAGCGGTTGAAGAGCCGCTGAATGAACTGGTTGAGGAGGCAGTTCTAGACGTTCCACCAACACCAGAGGACCTCAACACAAGAAGGGGGTTACACTACATCAGACCCCCCAGATCAGAAAACCTAGCCAGAGTGGATGCTGAACTTCGTGAAGCGATACCAGAAGGGGCTGACATCTGGCGCATAAACTGTGCCGTATACGCTGCTGCACAGCACTTAACCCCAGGGGAGAGGCGGAACACTGCCTCCCACAGGAGAGAGCGGAGCGGCGTATACATAAGATGGAAGCCAAGATCCGGTCGGCGAGGCAACATGCATCCCGTATCCAATGTGTGATGGACTATATGGCGGCCAATAAGACATTCACGCCCAAAGTTAGGCGCATAGCCGCCAATTTAAGACGCGTCCATCACACACTGAATGGGGCAGTGCTGCGAACCACCAAGCAGCACTGCCTTGATCGGATACGGATGCTAGTGACTTGTAAAAAGTCACTAGTGAGGCGGGCGAGGGGGCTGGCGGAAAACAACCTATTCCGCAAGAAGCCCTCGCGCCTTTTCGAACCGCCTCAGCGTGTTGTAGAGAATCCGCCGACTGTAGATCAGGTGGAAAACTTCTGGAAAACGCTCTACGGACAGAAGCTCCCACTCAACGGAGACACTCCAGCCCTGGCACACTTTGAAGCCTTTTGCTAAAGGTTTCAACAACCAAACGAGGTGTGCCAACCGATAACCCCAGAAGAGGTTCGAAGAGCTCTTGAGGGCTCTAAGAACTTTGCTGCTCCAGGTCCCGATGGGATAAATAACTTTTGGTGGAAAAAGTTTTCCAGTACCCACCACCATTTGGCCAGAATTTTTAATTCATGGCTAAATGGGGAGCAGCAAATTCCTTCTTGGGTTGTCGAGGGGCGGACAGTGCTGATCCCGAAGAACGGAGATTTGTCTAACCCAAAAAATTACCGGCCGATAACTTGCTTAAACGCATGCTACAAGTTGTTTACATGCATCTTGTACATGCGGGTGCTCCAAGCAGTTGAACGGGTTTACGAACGGATATATGAGCAAAGAGGGTCAAAGAGAGGTGTCGCTGGCTACAAGGAGAACCTGCTGATCGACAGATGTATCACGCAGGACTCCGTGCAGTATAAGCGTAACCTCTGTATGGCCTGGATCGACTACCGCAAGGCATTTGATATGACATCCCATGAGCTTATTGTCCACTTGCTCAGATGTCTTGCGGTGCCAGGTCCCGTAGTGAGATGTATCGAAGAACTCATGCCGCTCTGGAGGACTCGCTTTATCATAACATCAGGTAACAGCAGAGTCCAGACAGAGCCGGTATTGTTCAGAAGGGGAGTATTTCAGGGAGATTCCCTAAGCCCCCTTCTGTTTTGCATCTCACTACTACCATTATCCGTTTCGCTTCGAAATACCCGTGGATACAACTGTGGTACCCCCGGCGACAGGAGGCATAAGGTCACCCATCTGTTTTACATGGATGACCTTAAACTTTATGCCTCCGGAGAGAGGGATTTACGCCAGTCCCTCAGGGTGGTACAGGAGTACACACAGGCTGTCGGCATGGAATTTGGGTTGGACAAGTGTGCACTAGTCCACCTCAAGAGAGGACGATGTGGTGACTACGGAGAGGATGCGCAGCTTGTGGACGGAAGCATCTTACATCATTTAGATGCCGGAGAGTCGTACACTTACTTGGGTGTCGAGCAACGCTCCACCCAAGAAGTGAGTGTAGTAAAAAACGCTCTCCGCGGCAAGTATCAGCACCGACTCCGACAGATCTGGTCTTCAGAACTGTCGGGGAAGAACAAGGTGTCTGCTACCAATTTGCTTGCCGTTCCGATCCTCCTCTACTTCTTCGGAGTAATTAAATGGAATCAAGAGGAGCTGCGTCAACTCGATGTAGGAACCCGAAAAAAGATGCATCTCTATAGGAGTTTGCACCCTAAATCGTCCGTTCCACGGTTATATCTCCCACGACATCGGGGAGGCCGTGGACTCTTGAGTTTGGAGAGTCTCCATAACAGAATGGTTCTGGATGGAGCCTGTAAGGTCATAAGGAGTTCGGATCCCCTCCTCTGCATGGTCCGAGACCATGAAAGTGCAGGAGTAGGAGCCTTTTTGTTTAAGGCAGCACGCAGAGCCGCCGATGAACTAGGTCTGGTCTTCGATGCTGAGCGGTTTAACCAAGACTCTGTCACCGAGTTGGAACCTGCTCGGCAAAAAGCCCAAGTCAAAGCTGCTGAAATTGATCTATTTCTGCAGCGAAAAATATAGAAGACCGCGGCTTATCCGAAAGGCTGACCTTTGCTTTCTTAAGGTCAGCCGGGCTGAAGTCTGAGACCGAGGGATTCATAATGGCGTGCCAGGATGGTGTATTCAACACACTCGTCTATCGAAGTCGTGTCATGGGTATAGAGGTCCCTGATGTCAGCTGCAGGACCTGCCGGAGACATTAATGCATTTGCTGTCGGCTTGTCCAGTATATGCAGTCTCGGCCTATATCCAGAGGCACGACGCAGCATTACGAGTGCTTTATTATCACTTAAGGCACTCGTATGGGATAGACGAGACACCAGTGCTGCCTTACGCTCCGGGGGATATTGAGTCCGTTGTGGGAAATGAGAAGTGTCTAATTTATTGGAACTACTCGTTTCCCACCGTCAGGCAAATACAAGCTAATAAGCCTGACATGGTACTCCTCGACCACCAACTCAAGACAATGTTTGTCGTGGAGTTCTCGGCTCCCGCGGAGAATAACATTGTCTTGAAGGAGGAGGAAAAACGGACGAAATATCGAGATTTGCTCTTCGAGCTCCGCAGGCTTTACCCTGGCCATACTGTTAAGCTAGTGGTCCTGATCATAGGAGCCCTCGGTGGAACGAGACACACACTGCTTTCAGAACTAAAGATCATACCGGCATGCCGAAATTCGGCAGAGATCTTAGCCGGCAGGATGCAGAAGGCCATTATCCTCGGCTCATTACGTCTACTCAGGGCACACGATTCTCGGACCCAGTAGTCACTCACCCCACGGACGTGGGGAGTGGCTGCCGGTACTACCAGCTCCCTTCTGTGAGTGTCGGAGCCACAGAGTATAAAGGGTGACTGGCTTTTATAAACTAAAAAAAAAAAAAAAAAAATAATAATAATAATAATAATAGGTCTTTAGGAGGGCGAAAAACGGACTAAATACCGAGATCTCCGGTATGAGATCCGAGTGCTATACCCAGACTACTCGGTCAAGATGGTCGTCCTGATAATCGGTGTACTTGGTGGAATGAGGCCTACGCTGCTCTCGGAATTAAAGGCCATACCAGCCTGCCAAAAGTCAGCCGAGTGGTTGGCAGGCCAAATGCAGAAGGCATTTATCCTGGGGTCCCTTCGTCTTCTTAGGGCACACGAATCTGGCATCTACAGTCACTAACCCTGCGGGACGCGGGGAGCGGCTGTGGATAATCCGCTGGCGCTTCTCCCGTGAGAATGTCGGAGACACGGGAGAACTGTCCAGCATCGCACTTGCGAAAAAAAAAAAAATATAGGTCTTTATTTAAATAAATTAATGAATATTTCTATCAAAGCGGTTTACCGTGATCTGCAATAAATCACAGTCACAAAACAATCTTTATTTTACAACACTCGACGTATTCACTAACGTAATATTTTGTCGAAATGTATACATTTCCTCAAATATACAGTGTGACTCACTTAAAATGAAGACACCCTTATAACTTTTTTATTTTGTTTCCGATTTTAATCAAATTTTACTCAAGTATAGAACAAATTAGGGTCAACTTATGACCAGAAAAACTTTCGCGTGCTACAAAGGCAAGGCCACCTGCGGTATCAAAATATGCTGAAAAAAGTAAAAACATTTTGAATGTTAAAAATCATAAAAAATGCATCGGATAGGCGCCACAAACGTACATACACCAAAATTTGATTTAGTTATTGATGGGGGACTTCTCATACATAAGCTCATCTGATATGACTTTTAATATGATTTTTAATTTTTTTCAGCATATTTTGGTACCGCAGGTGGCTTTGCCTTCGTACCAGGCGATTGTTTTTCTGGTCATAAGTAGATCTTAATTTGTTCTATACTTGGGTAAAATTTAGTTCAAATCGGAAACAAAACTAGAGGAAGCATTATACTCTTCGCCGATTTACTGAGCTTTTTATATAATTGTTACACATTCTATAGGATACTCTTCGCATTTTTCTTGTAAATAATGTTAGTTTTTGGACATTCTAAATTTTGTGATACCAACTTTGTTGTGAAAAAAAAATATATGAAAAAAAAAATCACGATGTGAGGGATCGAACCCGGGACCCTTGACGAAACTCTTGCCGCTACACCACCATTTCTTATTACTAAAATTGTTAATGAGTGTAATATATACCATTAGAAAATTTATTGTGATTATTAGGAAACACACATTAGTAAAATGTATTTAAAAAAAAATAGTGATAGGAAATAACAGTTCGCAAGGTTTCTATTTATTACAAACCATAAAAGAATGTAAAAAATATTTTTTTAAATTTTAAATTACTTTACCAATCTATTTTATTGAAAATAGGGTTCTTCCTCTAGCTAACACTAAGTTACTCTCCAAATTTCAATACAATCGGATTTTTCTTTCTTGAGTTATCGTGCTTACAAGAAACATGACGGACGGACAGACGGACATTTTGAAAGTTGTTCAGAATTCGTTCACTAACATAACGATATAAAATTTTTTTCTCTACGAGCGATATTTACTGATTTAGAAATGTGCCGATCAAATACAATATACTCTTCGTTTTTGCGAAGAGTATAATAAAGTTATAAGGGTGTCCTCATTTTAAGTGAGTCACACTGTATATTTAAGGAAATGTATAGATTTCGACAAAATATTACGTTAGTAAATACGTCGAGTGTTGTAAAATAAAGATTATTTTGTGACTGTGATTTATTAGCAGACCACGGTAAACCGCTTTGATAGAAATACTCAAGGTACCTAATTAATTAATTTATTAATTAATCTATTTTGGCTGGTGAATATCTCGTAAACTATAACACATATAGAAAATGAATAAGGACATTCTTGTATGAAATTTAATTATGTTTAATTTTACATAAATTACCTTTTTCCGAACGACACACGTCTCCGAGTTTTAAACGAAGAATCGAAAAAAGGAACCTTTGCACCTCCCTCCGGTCCCTTGAAGCGGCGGGGCTAGGTAGGGGCGGGGACTTTTAGTATGTTTACCTCCCAACTACCCCCAACACATTCCTGAAGAGGAAAATTCTCCTCCCCTCCATGTTCTACAATCCCCTTTTGGGCATTCATTGATTGGACTAACTACTACAGTATCTAGAGGTAAAAGAATATGCAAAATTTAGAAATAATCATTGTCGTATATAACGATACTTTTTTTTAAAGTACTTGTAATTCAGAAATATGGCTCCCTTCGTATATTGCCTGGGAAGCCAGAGGTGGAATATCCTGAAGGCTTTCTACCCTTAAAAATCGCCATGGACACATTTTTGTATTTTGAGGTGACATCTTTAATCTATTAGTGGAGTAAAAAACGGGAAAAGTCGCTTCCTTCTCGAGTTTTTTTTTTAATCTTAG
The DNA here is from genome assembly GCA_936432065.2 of Rutpela maculata. Lineage (NCBI taxonomy): Eukaryota > Metazoa > Arthropoda > Insecta > Coleoptera > Cerambycidae > Rutpela > Rutpela maculata. The sequence goes on from OW386289.2 coordinate 5,562,446, forward strand.
AACAAACTGAGACATATACCATTTCGTTAAGTAGGTCGATGTTCATTAGAAATCATGAAATACGACATATTTTAGTGGTCAGGGACATTGTTATTTATAAAAAGGTGTGAAATTTTGTTTTTTTTAATCATGTTTTTTTGAACATCTAATGCCATATCTCAAAAACGAATGGAGATATCCACATGAACTTTTTTTGTTATAAAACACACACTTAAGCGCTTCTATCTGTGTGTAGTATTGTTAATTAAAACATTTTTAAGCATGTTAAAAACTTAGGTAACCTTGAAAGTTCAGAAAATACGCAGTCAAATATTCGCTAAGCTACAAACTTTCTTGTTTTTGGAAATTTTGTATAACATGCTGCGAAGAAAATAAAGCCAAAAGACCAAAAAAGTTTTTGATAGCATAATTCTTATTGTGTCTTTGATAGTTTAGGTACAGTGATTTTTTTGGAGCCCGCAAATTGCAGAAATTGAGTATTAATACGCCCGCGTCCACTAAAACTAACTAGTCTCAGGGCGGTGTACAATCAACGTTATTCGTTTTCGTCGAAGGTCAAATTATAAAACCGCTGCCCAAGGAATCACTACTTCCACATCCAGATCTTCTATCCAAGTCTCTCACAAAGAAAAAAATTTGAATGTGGAAATAATTGTTCATGGAACTTTAATAATAAAATATTGGAAATCGTCTACCCCAAAAACCTATAAAACGATATGCCACATCGGTAGTGGGACTGAGGGTGGTGGAAGGGGGGTGGTAGTATTGGTGGATAAAGTAAAAAAAATGTGAGACCTTTGGTTCTTGTACACACACTAAATGACAATTTTATTTTTTTCGCCCCCTTGAATAATGGGGTGGGAGTTGGTATTGGGGGTGGTTAATGCCAAAAAAATTTTGAGACCTTATAGCTTCTCTTATATATACTAAATATTAATTTTATGGACTCTTACTTGCCTGATTTGCCTATTTACCCCCATTTACCCCCCAACCCTTTAACGGAATAATCTAATTCCAGATCTCGTTAAAATACATAGGTACGTGTACCTTTCAAGTCAATATCTTAAACGGTTCCGGAGTAATCGTGCGCACAAAAAAAGTTACAGACAGACCGACAGACAGAATTTTTTTTTGCTCAAACTTAAAATCTCGACGTTTCATGACATTCTAACCCTATTTGGACAATAAAAATTTTCAAAAATATTTTTGTCGATACTATACTTACACTGGATGTGGAAGTAAAATGTGTAACGATATTCTTTCCTTTATTACCACTTGTATTATATTGTAGAAGGTATGGCCATTGTGCGAATTGTGCGTGGATTATCTGCTAAAAAAATATTTAAGATAAAAAAGCAATCTACGTTTCATTGTAAAATGGAGTGGATTTTATGTGGCGTAGTAATAGAGGAGAACGATAAACTTGTGCACAAGCCATGGAAACAGGGTTTCTATAATTAGAGCTGCGGAAATTAAAAGAGACTTAATTTAGGATATTTTTTTCGTTTTTGTTACCTAATTTAGGCGAAAATAACACGTTTACTCAATTATTGTGTGGATCTAGGGTAAAAATGCAATGCATGGGAGTTTCGGATAGGGACTCTGACACAGGAAATGTCGGATACAAATATTAAGATTGTCACGTTAAAAAAAAAAGTGCTTTAAGAAACTGTCTTTTCTATTTAGCTCCAATAATAACGCAAAAAAAGGAAAACTCGATAGTTTACTTTTTATCAAAACACTCCAAAATTATTGCTTTTCCTAAACTTCCGTTTATGGAATTTTATTAGCCCCCTAGTTTTTTTTGATTTACTATAATATTATTTTTTACCGTTTCCGAGATCCCAATGCAAGGCATTTTTATCCCTGATACTCTATTTAAGATTTTTAATTCCTTTTTGTCTTCAACCTTAGTCCTTAATGCGCCACTGGAAAAAATAAGTTATCATTTCAGATCCTAAAATGTGATAAAACAATCCTAAACATGAAAAAATAATAATGAAAAGTTCCGTTACACACAATATACATAATCATTATTATTCTTAAGAGTATAATCTGCGGTCAGTGAAATGAAGAAACGAATTATTCGGCTTATTTTTGAAGATAGAAACTTCAAATTTTGTACGTATGTATTAAAATATATATTCTAGTTCGTCACGTTTTTATTTTTTTGTTTTAGTCAAAAACACGTGATCAACGAAAAAATGGACGTCGAAAAATTGGAATTTACAAAAAACGAAATCGTGACGACCTAGATAGTCCATAATTAATTACGTGGATAAAATATAACCTCTTAATTTTCAAACATAGATTCAATAAATAGTTTCCAATTTTGCCGTCAATAGATGGCACTCGCCTCGGCATTCGCATAGCTTTACACGCTCTCAGACTTTAGGGAGGAACTTGTTGTCATGGAGACCTGACGCGAATGAATGCTTGCCAGGGAAGCATTTAGGAGTTCTGGTAATATCTTAAATTTATTTATAAATTATTTTATCTTACAGGAATTACTTAATAGATGAAATTCTTGAAAATGTTAATACATAAATAAAAGGTGCCAAATAGAGAGGACCGGTTTTGTATAAACACTCCTACAAATTTTATTATGAAAATTTGAATGCGGTTTTTAGTTAGGTCAGAAATCAATTTATTCGAAATTATTACCAAGCAAAATGTACAGGGTGTCCCAGTCAACGCGCTATGCTGGGTTTTCTCGGTAGTTTCTGAGATAAGTTTATGGTTCAAAATCCAATCTGACGTAGGTTTTCCGAGGAATCTCATACTGCTAAGATATTTAGGAATCCAAAATGACGGACGAATTTCGTCATCTACGATCCTATTCGACTGAAAATCGATATCTGGGGGTTTTCGGGGATGCGGTTTACGAATTTTTGGTCAAAATTTAGGAATCCAAGATGGCGGACGAATTTCGTCATCTATGGACCTATTCGACTGAAAATCGATATCTGGGGGTTTTCGGGGATGCGGGTTATGAATTTTTGATCAAAATTTAGGACTCCAAGATGGCGGACGAATTTCGTCATCTATGGTCCTATTTGACTAAAAATCGATATCGGATGGTTTTCGGGGATGCGGGTTACGAATTTTTGGTCAAAATTTAGGAATCCAAGATGGCGGACGAATTTCGTCATCTATGGACATATTCGACTGAAAATCGATATCTGGGGGTTTTCGGGGATGCGGGTTATGAATTTTTGATCAAAATTTAGGACTCCAAGATGGCGGACGAATTTCGTCATCTATGGTCCTATTTGACTAAAAATCGATATCGGAGGGTTTTCGGGGATGCGGGTTACGAATTTTTGGTCAAAATTTAGGAATCTAAGATGGCGGACGAATTTCGTGATCTATAGTCCTATTCGACTGAAAATCGATATCTGGGGGTTTTCGGGGATGCGGGTTACGAATTTTTGATCAAAATTTAGGACTCCAAGATGGCGGACGAATTTCGTCATCTATGGTCCTATTTGGCTGAAAATCGATATCTGGGGGTTTTCGGGGATGCGGGTTACGAATTTTTGATCAAAATTTAGGACTCCAAGATGGCGGACGAATTTCGTCATCTATGGTCCTATTTGGCTGAAAATCGATATCTGGGGGTTTTCGGGGATGCGGGTTACGAATTTTTTATCAAAATTTAGGACTCCAAGATGGCGGACGAATTTCGTCATCTATGGTCCTATTTGGCTGAAAATCGATGTCTGGGGGTTTTCGGGGATGCGGGTTACGAATTTTCGGTCAAAATTTAGAAAACCAAGATGGCGGATGAATTTTGTCATCTGTGATCCTATTCGAATGAAAATCGATATCTGGGGATTTTCGGGATGCGGGTTACGAATTTTTGGTAAAAATTTAGGAATCCAAGACAGCGGACGAATTATAACTATATTTTGACCCCCTTTATTTATGTTATTATTGGAGACAAAAAAAAGTTTCGTATAAGAGTTGTAAGGTTGTATACATATTTTTTTAAATGCAAATAAAAAAACAATTGCTTGGATATGTCACGTGATATAACAATGAAGGTTGCTTTTTAAATGAAAAACCCTGTATATTTTTACACATTCTTTTAGATCCTTTATCCCTGATTTCAAACATATAAGGATCTAGCTGTAATATTTTTTGATATATCGGACATTAAATATGCTCCAAACATGCTTATAGGTATTTTAGGGTTTCTGACGGAGCGCAGTCAGTGGCGGATTTAGGGGGGGGGGCTATAGGGTAAAATCCAAGCGCGGCAATTTTTTTGAAAAACACCAAAGACATAAAAACAAAAAATTATTATTATTAATATGTTCTATCAGAACATGTTTAATTTATTTGAGAACGTGTTTTTTATAATAACTAGACTAAAGTTCCTTATTATAGTCAACAGTACAGGGTGGTTGTGCAAACGTTAAAACCTCATTTAACTTCTTTATTTTTGGAGTTACGTAAATACGTTCAAAAATAAAAGTTATGAGATATCACATGTATTTTCCAAACATCATTTCAGCAAAACAATTCAAACAAGTCGAATTTCGGAGATATGAGCTTTACCTTGGTTTTACTTCCACATCCAGTGGAAGTATAGTAACGACAAAAAAATTTTTTTAAATTTTTATTGTTTAAATAGGCTCAGAATGTCATGAAACGTCGAGATTTTAAGTTTGAGCGAAAAAAAAATTTCTGTCTGTCGGTCTGTAACTTTTTTGTGCGCACGTTTACTCTGTAACCGTTTAAGATATTGACTTGAAATTTGGTACACAAATGTACTTTAACGAGATCTGGAACTAGATTATATTTTCATTTTGTTCCGTCAGAGGGTTGGGGGGTAAATTGGGGCAAATTTGGGGTAACCAGCTAAATCAAGCAGCTAATAGTCCAGAAAATTGGTATTTAGTATATACAAGAGAAGCTAAGGTCTCAAAAAATGTTTGGCATTAGCCACCCCCACCCCATTACTAAATTTTTTCGTTGTGAATGAGTTGGATCGAAAATCTGGATGCGGAAGTAATGATTCCTTGGGCAGCGGTTTTTTTAAATAGAACACCCCCATATATTTTTACACTATTTGAAAGGCCATAGAAAAATCTTTTCAATGATATATGACCCAGTCTGTTCACTTTTTAAATTTTTTTTCCGATTTGAATCTAATTTTACTTATGGAACAAATTAGGATCTACTTATTACCAGAAAAAAATTCACGTCCTACAAATGCAAAGCCACCTGCGGTACCAAAATATGCGGATAAAATCAAAAAATCATATTAGGCATATTTTTATTGGAAAATTTTGTTAATGAAAGAATTGTTCAGAAACCTTAAGTCCAAAATTTAATCAAAAAAAATATATAAATTTTTATTAAAATAATGTCCAAGTCCGAAAATATCATTTGAATGGGTTTTTTCGTTTAGAAAACTGTACTATGACAATTTTGTTTGAAATTAAACCCAAGCTGCAGGTAGTTGTAAAACAGTTTTTTTTTAAATACCTAATTATTTTCAAAATTTTTTAAATTTCAAGTTTTTCATTTTTTAATTTTGATTAAATTTTGGCCATTTTGGACAATTCTTAACAAGTTTTATTAACAAAATTTTCCGATAAAAAAATGCCTAATATGATTTTCCGATTTTCTCCACATATTTTGGTACCGCAGGTGGCTTTGGTACCGTAGGAGGCGAATGTTTTTCTGATCATAAGTAGATACTAGTTTGTTCTATACTTAAGTAAAATGCGATTCAAATCGGAAAAAAAATAAAGTTATTGGGGTGTTACCATTTCAAGTGAAACACACTGTATCAATTATTGAAATTCTCCATTTTATTTAAAATAAAGTGAAATTAGACAGAACTAACATATTGTTTATTTTAATTTACATACTTTTGTTTTCCATGGCTAATTTGATAAATTGTAAATTTATAGTAAATTAGACAAAATTTGTTTAAGATAAGTACCATGTATTATATTATAAATACAAAGCTTTTTTTATGGCGTTTCAAATGGTACATATATGGAGTGTTCCTTTAAAAAAAAGCAAAGTAAAGTTCATATCTCCGAAATGCGACTTTCAATAGGCATGTCCACAAAATTTTAATTTCAATTGGGAATGATAGAATTATCGATATTGTACACTAATTTAACAATAAAAAAAACCGCTGCCCAACTTCCACATCCAGATTTTCTATCCAAGTCACTCACAACGAAAAAATGTTGTATGTGGAAATAATTGTTTAATAATATAATATTTGAAATTCTCTACCTCAAAAACCCATAAAACGATACCCCACATCGGTAATGGGGTGAGGGTGGTGATAGAGGGTGGTAATGGGGGTGGATAAGGTAAAAAAATATTTTGAGGTTTCTAGTTCTTGTACACACACTAAATTAAATTTTTTTTCATCCCCTTTAATAATGGGGTGGGGGCTAATGCCAAAATTTTTTTTGAGACCTTAGCTTCTCTTGTATATAGTAAATACCAATTTTATGAACTCTTACCTGCTTGATTTACCTATTTACCCCAAATTTACCCCAATTTACCCCCAACTCTTCGACGGAACAAGATGAAAATATAATCTAGTTCTAGATCTCGTTAAAGTACATAAGTGTACTAAATTTCAAGTGAGTATCTCAAACGGTTCCAGAGTAAACGTGCGCACAAAAAAAAAGTTAGACCGACAGACAGACAGAATTTTTTTTGCTCAAACTTAAAATCTCGACGTTTCATGACATTCTAAGCCTATTTGAACAATAAAAATTTTTAAAAAATTTTTTTGTCGTTACTATACTTCCACTGGATGTTGAAGTAATATATGTATCCTTATTTTGCCAGTTATTCGTAATAGGCATCGCCCCAACATAACGAGGATTTTTGGTAATTTTTCAATAAAAATTCTTGGCCTATGGTAAAAAAATATTTTGAGGTTTTTGGTTCTTGTACATACACTAAATCACACTTTTTTTTCGTCCCCTTAAAAAGTGGGGTAGGGGTGGTAATGGGGGTAGCTAATGTCAAAAATTTTTTCGAGACCCTAGCTTCTCTTATATATACTAAATACCAATTTTACGGACTCTTACCTGCTTGATTTACCTGTTTACCTCCCCATTTACCCCAATTTACAACCCAACCCTTCGATGGAATAAGATGAAAATATAATCTAGTTCCAGATCCCGTTAAAGTACATAAGTGTACCAAATTTCAAGTCAATATCTTAAACGGTTCCAGAGTAATCGTGCGCACAAAAAAGTTAGACAGACAGGCAGAATTTTTTTTTTGCTCAAACTTAAAATGTCGACCTTTCATGACAGTCTAAGCCTATTTGAACAATAAAAACATTCAAAAATTTTTTGTTACTATACTACCACTGGATGTGGAAGTAATCAATATTCTATTTTCAAGAAAAAGAACGCCATTGCCATGTAAACCGGAAGTGATATTTAAAATTTACATGCCTTTTTTTACTTTCCTTTAATGCTTTAATAGTCAATTAAGAACATAAATAATCCGATCAATTCTTCTTTGATGTTCAATTATATGTTTCTTAGCGGCATAGATTCCCCGAAAAAAAAAATACTTATCTCAAAAACTACCGAGAAAATCGGACATAACACGTTAACTAGGACACCCTGTACACTGTAAATATACATTATGTACCTACAGATAGTTTTTTCTTTTAATTAAAAACCACTGCCTAAGGAATCACTACAACCGCATTCAGTTTTCCTACTCAAATTATTTTAAATAAAAATTCTTGTGCACCCAACGCGAAATTCGACTCTGTACGACAGAAATATATTTGAACTATTTCTCTTATATATTACACAATATGTTATTCTCCGCCTTTTTACTTGGTCGGCATATTTCATTGGTCAAAGGTGCACGCCCACCCGTATATACCCTTTTCATATATATCAATGAAAATATGTTTTGTCTTACTGCAGATTGTCCTCTTTTAAGTGCCGCGCGCGTACGCTTCGTTAATTCCTCCATACTAAAAAAATCGTAACTAGCAAACTATTGCTAATAATGAAAATATTTTTTTTTTAAAAACTTTTTTAGTCTATTGACTTCATTTTCTTCATAGCATGTTACACAAAATTTTCAAAAACAAAAAAGTTCCTCGCTTAGTGAAAATTTGATGGCGTATTCTCTAAACTTTCAGGGTCATCTACGTTTTTGGCATGTTCACATTTTTTTTTATTAGTAATCCTATGTATAGAAAGAAGCGCTTAAGTGTGTGTTTTATAACAAAAAAAGTTCACATCGATAGTTCAATTCATTTTTGAGGTATGGCAATAGATGTACAAAAAAACATGATTTAAAAAAAATAAAATTTTACACTTCTTTTGAATAAGAATATCTGTGACCACTAAAAAATGTCGTATTTCGTGTTTTTATGTGTAAAATGATGTTGTCGGTAGTACCCACTGTGTCTGATCTTGTTCTAAGCTGATAAAAAAAAACGACACAATTTTACTTCTTTTTCGCTACTTAAAGAAAAGGTAACTTGCCAGCGATAAAACAATCGGTTTTAACACGTCAAATGTGCTTCTGGATTATGACGGAGACTTTGAGTGTTATGAGCCCCTATACTAATACGATTCCGATACGCATATCGGATGTCGGACGCATGAGAACCCACCTTTAGATCGATACGTACAAAAAATTGAAACTCACCTGGCAACATTGTCACTATATGCCTCCCCCCATATGTAGGACGTGGTATTTTTTTTTGTTTGATTGCATATTTTTTGTCGACCGTTGTTCCGGCAAATATGTCTGCAGCTGTAGCATATCTGCGGATTGGCTTGTTTAAAACTTGCAATTTAGAAAAAAAGTTATTCATTTTTGACACTTTTGACACTACTTGACAGTACACATGTAAAAGTCTCACGAAGCTGATACATTTTTGTTACCAAATTACTTTTGGTGTATTTATTTTCTGCAACGGTTAAAGTTCGGTGTAGACATATAAACAAATTAAAATTTTACTGATAAGTCATATCAGACAACCTCAAATGAAAAGAAATAAACAGAAATAATAGTGCAGGAGCAAGTGGGTTTTCCGACATGTCATCGTTTTATGGACTATGAAATATTTTTATTGCTATATACTCCAGTCACATTAGGTGGGAAAAAATATCATCTGCTAAAAAAATCCAAGTGAGTTGAAATTTTGCATACACCTTTACTTTGACATTACAAACAAGCTAAAAACGTACTCTTCGCCGGTTTATTAAACTTTTTATATAATTGTTACACATTCTATAGGATACTCTTCGCAGTTTTTTGTAAATAATGTTAGTTTTAGACATTTTTAATTTTAGAGAATGAACTTGTTGGTGAAAGACTCAGTGTAAAATAAAAAATTTAAAAAAAACTAAGTATTCCATACCCCATGTGGGGTTTCGAACCTGGGACCCTTGGATTCCGAGTCAAAAGCGTAAGAACTACCTAACACGTAAAAAAATGTAAAAAATACAAATTTTTACGAAAACAAAAATTAAAAGAAAAAAATTCTCCAATTTAAATCATTAATAACATTTTTATTTACCGGTCGATTTTGTTAAAAAAACAATAGGGTTCTTCCTCTGGCTAATACTAACTTACTGTCCAAATTTCAATACAATCGGATTTTTCTTTCTTGAGTTAGCGTGCTTACAAGAAACGTGACGGACGGACAGACGGACATTTTGAAAGTTGTTCAGAATTCGTTCACTAACACAATGATATGAAAATTTTTTGTCTGCGAGTGGTATTTCCGGTTTTAGAAATGTGCCGATCAAATGCAATATACTCTTCGTTTGCGTAGTTGCGAAGAGTATAATAATATCTCAAAAGTCCCCATCGATATCGCGCTTGCGTCTTCAGTTATTCAAGGTTAAATGTCAAGGAAATCAGTTTTTCCCAAATATCTCGCTTCCTATGGGTCACGACTTTTTGTCTGTTACAAAAAATGAAGATTAGGAAATTCTCTACAACAAAGGTTATATAAGTCTTTTACGTACAACTAACCATTCAGCAAATAACATATTGCTTCTGGATTGAGATATAAACATAGCAACCTTGCGGTTGCCATGGTCACGGAGCGTAAACACGCTCACAAACGTTCAAGACGTCAACACTTAAGTTTAAGGTTTAAGTTTTTAGTTGAAAACGGCTGGTTATACGTAAAATATGTATATAACCTTTTTTGTAGAGAATTTCCTAGTCTTCATTTTTTGCAATAGACAAAAAAGCCATGTGACGAGATATTTGGGAAAAACTGATTTCCTTGACATTTGACTTTGAATAACTGAAGACGCAAGCGCGATATCGATGGGGACTTTTGAGACATTATTTGTAATGTCAAAATAAAGGTGTATGCAAAATTTCAGCTTACTTGGATTTTTTTAGCAGACGGATCCTAATGTGACTGGAGTATACAGTGTGTTCCAGGATAGATGTAACAAGAGGTGTAATGGACCAAAAATTTTGGAATGATATTTGGGGATTGAGTCCTGATTGTTGTAAAACTAAAGTATACCAAAAATGACTTGATTTGGTGTTCTATAAGTAAAGTTGTAAAAATCACCACTAATAAAGTACCTTTATTTTTCAAAATATGAAAAAATTCCACTAAGAAAAGTTATTTAGAATGCAATTTTATATCAAATTTCAGGAATATAACATTATTTTTTTGAAACTTTCCATTTTTTGCGAATTAAGAGTTGAATTCATATTTAAAGTTGTGTAGGAGCAAATGTTAATCATCTCAAAAAGTAGGCTATTGGTAAATAAAAAATTGAATATACGAGATGTAAGAAGGTACAATGTTAATCGAACTAATTGTAAAACAAGAAACAATTACTAACAGAAGATTAATGAGGTTTAAAAATTATAACAAGTAATAAATGTCAAAAACATAACAGATTCACAAACAAATTAATTATTGACCAATACAAAACAATGTTTACAATTTTTTTATCATTCGACGTAGCTACCACCCACATCCACACACATTTCGATCCTTCGCCTGTAGTCCTTAAAACTGTTTCGAATATGATCTAATGGTGTGGAGTTTACGGTATTTGTAATTCTCTACTTCAATACTGCTACATCGTTAGGAAGTGGTTCAGCGTAAACCAACTGCTTGAGGCGACCCCATAAAAAGAAATCCAATATTGATAGGTCTGGGGATCTCGCCGGCCACTTGATCGGTCCATTCCTGGCAATCCAATTTTCTCCAAAATTTAAATTCAACCACCGATTAACCATTTCTGTGGAGTGGCCAGGGCAACCATCATGTTGAAAATGAACTAAAGGCATATCTCTTAAAATATTTAAATGTTCTTCAGAAAATCTTTCAAGAAGCTGTAAATAAGTGTGCTGGTTTAACCTTCCCTCAATGAAATAAGGTCCAATAACTCCAACGTGATAAGAAACGGCACACCACACATTCACTTTTTTATAATATCGTCTTCTACAATGAATTCTAAAATTTGGATTTTCAGAAGCCCAAAACCGACAATTCTGAGATGAAACAACACCATTGGTTGTGAATGTGGATTCATCTGAGAAAATTATGAAATGATGAAAAAATCTCTCTTCCATGATTTTTTCTCCAATGGTCAAACAAAAATCCAACCTACGGTCGTCTTCTCCCTCTTCAAGCGTATGTTTATAATTTGCTTTATATGCCCTAATTTTCTTTGCCTTGTAAATTCTTTGGGGTTCAGTCTTGCTAATATTAATAAGAGCTGATCTCTCTCTTAGTGGCATCCTAGGATTTTCTATAACAGGCCTGAGCTATAATAGCCCCAACATGGTCTTCATCATATGCTTTTATTTTTCTTTTCATATTAAGAACACTACCAGTAGCCAGAAACTTTTTAATTATTCTCATAGCCTGAGTACGTGACAAAGCAGTGTTTGGAAATTTCAAATTAAATTGGCTTATCACTTCTCTTAGCGAGTTTTCACCATCAATTCCGTAGCATTGCACAATATAAATTTTTTCATGCACTGTGAGTACCATTTTCACTTAATTTTTTTATGCTTGGTTCGTTAATTTGAAACAGAAATTAAGGATAATATTGACTACGTTAGACAGATAATAAATTATAACTGCTTTTCTCATAGCCTACTTTTAGCTTCTACATAACTTTAAATATTAATTCACAAAAAATAATGTCTATGCAGTTTTAATTGAATGGTTCAAAATAAAATACTAATTTATTGAAAAAATGGGAAGTTCCAAAAAAATAATTTTATATTCCTGAAATTTGGTATAGAGGTATAAAATTGCATTCTAAATAACTTTTCTTAGTGGAATTATTTCATATTTTGAAAAATAAAGGTACTTTATTAGTGGTGATTTTTACAACTTTGCTTATAAAACACCCTGTAGAACACCAAATCAAGTCATTTTTGGTATACATTAGTTTTACGACAAGCAGGACTTAATCCCCAAATACCATTCCAAAATTCCAAAATTTTTGGTCCATTTCTTGTTACATCTATCCTGGGACACACTGTATAGTGGAGTCAAATTAAGGCTTAAAATAAGTGAATAAGGAATTATCTGGCTGCAGCAATTTTATTGTTTTAATTTGTTCTGGGTATAATGCCAAGGGCTGTAAAAAGTTTTGGATCAAGTGGGTTCATTGTTTCTTGTAAAATTTAAACGATTTTTCTTTCAACATTTGTTCTGCTATTTTGTTTATTATCTCCGGTCCCAATAATTGCTTAAAAACACCTAACTGTTCACAATAAAATTATGAATAAAACTAGACCCATGAAAAAACTTTTTGATAATTTGTTAATTTGTAAAAAAATTAAAATTGCTAAAAATTGCCTATTCTGGATAATTTAAGAACTATAATGTATTTTTGCTTCAAACGTCGATTAGCTATAAAAAAAATAAAGATAAAAAATGTCGAATATCACAACCAAAACCGCATTGTGTTAATATCGCAGGCCGAGGCTGACGTATTAAATAAAATACGCGTTGCTATGGATATTACTTTGGCAGCCGCTCACAGCGTCAGAAAAAGTACTTTTACCTCCGTTGTTAATGGCAACGCACAGCAGTCGAAAATGTCATGAAATGAGTTAAGAAATGTCATGTTTTTCTAACGTTTGAAGAAAAAATTCTTAGTGTTACCAAACCGCAGTTTTTTATGAGGCTTTAAACATTTTTCAAAAATCTCGTTTTTATGGAAAAAAAATCGACAGCTACTGGAAGCGGCTGGAACCTCCCCACACGGTGGATCCAAATCAGCCGTGTTTGGATATTACATCGGAAATTAGAGCACTGAGCAAAGAGATAAATTACACGTGACTTTGGAGCCATTTATTTCATGGACAAATATCGAACGAACTGAAGTGGACTACAAGCAATTTGTTGAAACATAACCTCTCATGTTTGTTTATGTTGCATGTTAATCAATTGCCGGATATTATAAGGATAACGTTTCGAAGATTTTGTAGAACATTGAATAGCGAATAAAAAAATAATAATACAGAATTTAGCCCAAATGACACTCTAACCTCAACAAGTCAATAACATTATGGACAGTTCAAGCAGACTACGCGTGCGTCAAATTAAAATCTTGCACGATCAAAAAGGGCTGAGCAAGTCGAGCTTCGTTCGAGTCATTTATTTTGTAATATTCGAACGTTTCAGATTTAGCTCGATTTACATTAAATGAACGATTGTGACGCGTCCCGTCAATCAGACATAATATCCGAACACGGCTACAAACAATTATTACCTTAAAAAAACCAACTAAAATAGGTTTTACTCTGTACCCGACGCGACGCCGTGAATTCTAAATATTTCCCTCACATAAATGATCTGTCGAGAAAACGTCAAAGATGGATAGCCGCGATTAAAAGGGATGATCTAACACCTTCCATCCTTTTTACATCTCGATTTTCCAACATCAACTTCTTGAAATACTCACTCTGCATAATTAAATAAAGTTTATTATTTGAAAACAATCAAAAAAGCCTTGCCACAATCCACAAAAAACACTATATTGTTAAAATTTCAAGATACTTAGCCAGGCCAACGGAAAAACACAAACTGTTTTGACAAACGTTTAACGACTGTCAACATATATTTGACCGCCATGCCAAGTTGGAAGTCACGTGGTTTACAAATTGTAAGTAATCATGAAATAAACAACTTGTTATGACAAAACGGCACTAAATGTAATACGGTTTCAACCAAAACCTTTTCAGATATACAATTTTATTGTGGGAGGTTAATAACAAATATTTTTATATGTAATTTTCCATAACAGTTTGCACCTACAAGATCTATAATTTCACCAAGTTTCATTGAAAAAGACTGATCATTTCTTTAGTAGTTTTAGTTTACGTAAAACTGAAAATTTTGGTGATTTTTATTTCTCTGGAAAAAAACAAAATGGCAGATCGGATTTGGCCCCTTGCAGTTTTATTCATAAATTATTTACAAACATTTTCATTTTTTGTTTGGCCTGATGCGATAAAAAGAAACGAGTCAAAAATACGTTTTTTAAAAATAAAACTTAATTTACAAAAAACGCTTCACTTCCAGATTAGACAAAACGTTACTGTAACATTCCGATAACATACAGATTGCATTTTCAGAAAAAAATTTCCCCCCCCCCCCAAAAAAAACAATCGTTGAAATCGTGTTTTTAATGCTTAGATTTATTCTAGTAATAGTTTGAAATTGATGAATTATTGCATTAGGTATGTTTCTTAATTTATCCAAAAAGGATATTTTTAGTGTTTTCAATTTCTTTACAAGTTAACAAATTATCGAAAAGTCTTTTCAGTGATCTAGTTTTATTCAAAATTGTATTGTGAATAACTTGAGGGTTTTATTTTTGCGATGCAATTACTAGTACCAAAGATAATAAGGAAAATAGCAAAAAATTTCAATGCTGAAACAAAAATTGTTGAAATTTTACAAGAAACAATGAACCAATTTAAACCAGAACTTCTCATTACACTTGTTGTAACAATTTAAAACAAATTAAAACAATAAAATTGCTGCAGCAAGACAATTCCTCATTCACCTTCTTTGATCCTTAATTTTGACTACACTATTATTAAGGATAGTATGTATCAAGCGCGGATCTAGAAATTTCAATAATTTTTTTCTCGTCTGTGGCGCATGGGACCCATACGAAATATGGGAAATAACATCTCTCGAGAAGCACTTCTCTAACGACCCCTAAAAATTTTTGAAAAAGCAGTTTGCGAAAAATTTGTTCAAAATTCGATTACCCACCCCCAGGTTTAGGGATTCCTGTTTAAAATTATTTTTTTTGTCATACGCATTTTACTTTTCATAAAAATACAGCAACACGTTTTGAAGTTTATGAAAATATTTTCATTACTAACCGAGATACAACGAATTGAAATTTTGTGATTTACAATTTAACAAATCACAAAATTTCAATTCGTTGTATCTCAGTTAGTAATGAAAATATTTTCATAAACTTCAAAACGTGTTACTGTATTTTTATGAAAAGTAAAATGCATATGACAAAAAAAATAATTTTAAACAGGAGTCCCTAGACCTGGGGGGGGGGTAATCGAATTTTGATATGCGCCACAGACGAGAAAAAAATTATTGAAATTTCTAGATCCGCGCTTGGTATGTATCAGATCTCGTTGCTATAGCTCAAACTGATCCAGATATTAAACAAGCTAAAAACGTACTCTTCGCCAATTTACTGAGCTTTTCTCTTTGCAGTTTTCTTCTGAATAATGTTAGTTTTTGGACATCCTAAATTTTGTGATACCATCTTTATTGTGAAAAAAATTTGATTAAAAAAAAAATGAAAAAAAAATATCCAACCTGTGGGATTCGAACACGGGACCTTTGGATTGCAACGCAAAGCAACAACAACAACAACAAAACAAATTTATTTGACATTTCTTGTTACAAGAATGCACCTCATCGGGTCCCGACCCGGAGCCAACCAGACAACCATGGCGCGTAGCGTCGTGGTAAATGTGTGGTTGGACGAGGCAGGTCCGATTTAGTTTGATGATAATGCTTGTTACAGCTAGGACAAAAATTGATTGTCTGTGATATATATCTTTCAACATTCATACATATTTCACTTCTATGAAAATATATTAGTAAACTTCATAAACAAAAAAAGCATTATTTTAGTACAAGTGACAAAAATTAAGAGAATTATTTTTTTTTAATTAAATAATTAATAACTTTTTTATTTACTGATCGATTTCCTTCAAAAACAATAGGGTTCTTCCTCTAGCTAACACTAACTTACTTTCTAAATTTCAATACAATCGGACTTTTCTTTCTTAAGTTATCGTGCTTACAAGAAACGTGACGGACGGACAGACGGACATTTTGAAAGTTCACTAACACAATAATACGAAAATTTTTTCTCTACGAGCGATATTTATGATTTTAGAAATGTGCCGATCAAATACAATATACTCTTCGTTTTTGCGAAGAGTATAATAAATATGTTGTTTGTAATACGTACCTAAAATCAGTTTATTGGGACTCGGCTATTCCGAGGCGAAGCCGAGTCCGGAAACAGCTACGATGCGTCCCAGAAAATATGATTTTAGGTACTTGTTACAAACAACATTTTTTTTGTTAAAGGTCCCTAAAACATATTTAAATTTTTGATCAGAGCAAATATTTTTCGAAAATAGTGAGCTTCGAATTTTAATTATCATGCGACCATAGCAACCAGACTGTTTAATGTAAACAAAAAAATTTTGACGCGTTCTTTTTATACGGTATAAAATGCATAATCCCCAAATTATATCTGAAAATGCCAAGGAAATTGTGTTAGATTTACTTCCAGTGAAATCTCGTCGAATTTATTTTTGAAAAGGAATATGAAGCATTCATTTGATGGAAAGAAATGAACAACATTGTAACTGTAGACAAAGATGCAATGTTGAACTATTTACATGAAAAGGTAAGTGTCGCTACTCTTTGCATTCAATATTAATAACAATATGTTAAATTATTATTGTGACTATTTTCGTATTTTCCTATTACAGTTGCAAGAAGTAAACCCATCTACTCTCTGATCAAAATATTCGATGATAAAAGCTGTTTTGTCTGTCAAAGAAAATATAGAAACAAGTCATAGCTTTTTTGAAGCGATATTCGGTAGGCTATGAGCTCACAAAGCTAAAATTTTTGACGCGCCAAAAAATTAATATATTTTTGTTAAATGCAGACGATGAGAAGTATTTATTAATCAAAGTTTAAAATCATACTTTAATGACATGCATCAGTTTCATATTTAATTTCGCAGGTTGCTCTTCACATTGGCAGGCGTGTGTGGTGCATGCAGGCGCACTAAAAATAAAAGATATCCAAAAAGACCCACGATGTCTTCTTACAACAATTCCCGATACGAAGACCAACATTAAGAGAGTGTTTCCCGTGGTAGCTGCAGGTGAAGCTGTTAATCCCATGGAAGTGTACCTGAAATATGTTCGACTACGACCAGCGAGTGTTAAACACGATTATTTTTTTATTTCCCATCGTAAGGGAAAATGTACGGTACAACGTGTAGGAATCCATTCTTTTGGGAAAATGCCCTCCATCGTTGCTGAATTTCTTAAACTACCGAACCCGACAGAGTATACAGGGCATTGCTTCCGGCGATGTAATGCGTCTTTTGCGGCAGATGCTGACGTCGATTTAATCTCGTTGAAACGGCTAGGAGGATGGAAGCAAGTTTTTTCACAATATTATTGTCTTTTTATTCTAAATAATAACTAATTCCAGGTCGTCTTCAGTGGAAGAGTCATAAGAGTCAGAAGAATCAATTGAGAAGAAGAAAAAAGTGTGCAGAATGTTAATGGGGGAGAAGAAAATCGAACCATCGAGTCACATAATATCGGTTACTACCGAAGCTACTACCACAACATCAGTAGTTATTTATGTACCAAGGGTCGTAAGTGCACTTTTTTTAGTTTGCAAACCGAGGCCCATAGGGTCGCGGTTTGCAAGTATTCGACTCGAGGTGCATATTGTATTTTTTTTTATATATATATATATATATATTTTTTTTTTAAGTGCCACCCCCTGAGAGGGGGTGGCATCCACCCCCTATAAATTAGCAAGCCCCCGCACAATATAGAAACTTTTCTGTGAAGCACTTACTATTATACTCTCAAAAATGAACTAAATCCGTTCAATATGACATTATTCCGAAGTTAGAAACTCTAGTTACTGTACTATATCTTCTATATCCGAGATTATTTTCAAAAATGTTCACGGCTATTATTATAATATGATTTAATTTATCTCGACAGTAGTTGTCATTTGAATAGAAGCCGCGTCCTAAATTTATTTTATTGACGGTTGCCATGGATATTCCAAGCATCGCTACCTTTACCATTTGCTTATCAAATATGAAATTTTATTTAAATAATTATAGTTTTCCATTAGTTTTTAGTTTAATTTTCTGGTCTAATGATTCATGGGTATGACGAAAAATACAATATGCACCTCGAGTCGAATACTTGCAAACCGCGACCCTATGGGCCTCGGTTTGCAAACTAAAAAAAGTGCACTTACGACCCTTGGTACATAAATAACTACTGATGTTGTGGTAGTAGCTTCGGTAGTAACCGATATTATGTGACTCGATGGTTCGATTTTCTTCTCCCCCATTAACATTCTGCACACTTTTTTCTTCTTCTCAATTGATTCTTCTGACTCTTATGACTCTTCCACTGAAGACGACCTGGAATTAGTTATTATTTAGAATAAAAAGACAATAATATTGTGAAAAAACTTGCTTCCATCCTCCTAGCCGTTTCAACGAGATTAAATCGACGTCAGCATCTGCCGCAAAAGACGCA
Organism: Rutpela maculata; assembly: GCA_936432065.2. Classification (NCBI taxonomy): domain Eukaryota; kingdom Metazoa; phylum Arthropoda; class Insecta; order Coleoptera; family Cerambycidae; genus Rutpela; species Rutpela maculata. The sequence goes on from OW386289.2 coordinate 5,581,307, forward strand.
TTACATCGCCGGAAGCAATGCCCTGTATACTCTGTCGGGTTCGGTAGTTTAAGAAATTCAGCAACGATGGAGGGCATTTTCCCAAAAGAATGGATTCCTACACGTTGTACCGTACATTTTCCCTTACGATGGGAAATAAAAAAATAATCGTGTTTAACACTCGCTGGTCGTAGTCGAACATATTTCTGGTACACTTCCATGGGATTAACAGCTTCACCTGCAGCTACCACGGGAAACACTCTCTTAATGTTGGTCTTCGTATCGGGAATTGTTGTAAGAAGACATCGTGGGTCTTTTTGGATAATATCTTTTATTTTTAGTGCGCCTGCATGCACCACACACGCCTGCCAATGTGAAGAGCAACCTGCGAAATTAAATATGAAACTGATGCATGTCATTAAAGTATGATTTTAAACTTTGATTAATAAATACTTCTCATCGTCTGCATTTAACAAAAATATATTAATTTTTTGGCGCGTCAAAAATTTTAGCTTTGTGAGCTCATAGCCTACCGAATATCGCTTCAAAAAAGCTATGACTTGTTTCTATAGTTTCTTTGACAGACAAAACAGCTTTTATCATCGAATATTTTGATCAGAGAGTAGATGGGTTTACTTCTTGCAACTGTAATAGGAAAAAACGAAAATAGTCACAATAATAATTTAACATATTGTTATTAATATTGAATGCAAAGAGTAGCGACACTTACCTTTTCATGTAAATAGTTCAACATTGCATCTTTGTCTACAGTTACAATGTTGTTCATTTCTTTCCATCAAATGAATGCTTCATATTCCTTTTCAAAAATAAATTCGACGAGATTTCACTGGAAGTAAATCTAACACAATTTCCTTGGCATTTTCAGATATAATTTGGGGATTATGCATTTTATACCGTATAAAAAGAACGCGTCAAATTTTTTTTGTTTACATTAAACAGTCTGGTTGCTATGGTCGCATGATAATTAAAATTCGAAGCTCACTATTTTCGAAAAATATTTGCTCTGATCAAAAATTTAAATATGTTTTAGGGACCTTTAACAAAAAAAAATGTTGTTTGTAACAATACCTAAAATCATATTTTCTGGGACGCATCGTAGCTGTTTCCGGACTCGGCTTCGCCTCGGAATAGCCGAGTCCCAATAAACTGATTTTAGGTACGTATTACAAACAACATATTTATTATACTCTTCGCAAAAACGAAGAGTATATTGTATTTGATCGGCACATTTCTAAAATCATAAATATCGCTCGTAGAGAAAAAATTTTCGTATTATTGTGTTAGTGAACTTTCAAAATGTCCGTCTGTCCGTCCGTCACGTTTCTTGTAAGCACGATAACTTAAGAAAGAAAAGTCCGATTGTATTGAAATTTAGAAAGTAAGTTAGTGTTAGCTAGAGGAAGAACCCTATATATATATATATATATATATATATATATATATATATATATATATATATATATATATAGGGTTCTTCCTCTAGCTAACACTAACTTACTTTCTAAATTTCAATACAATCGGACTTTATATATATATAATATATATAGATATATATATATATATATATATATATATATATATATATATATGTATATATATATATATATATATATATATATATATATATATATATATATATATATATATATATATTCATTGGAGCTGAAATAGAATCAAATTTTAAGAAGAAAAGGTTCTATGCAATTTTTCACATAAATTGATAGTTTTTAAGTTATAACGACTTCAAAATTGCGATTTTAGCTTAAAAATAAATGTATTTCCAAACGGCTTTCGTCAAGTATCTCGAAAAGTATTACTTTATCGAAAAAATGTTACAGACCAATTACAGAAAGTACAAACTGGGAATTAATTATATTTTTTGTTTATTGATGTAGAATTAATAATTTCGGAGATATTTAAGTTTATATTTGGTATTCAAGTGTTTCGAAATTTCCTTTAAAGTTTAAAATTCATTTTTTTCTGAAGCAAGTGCTTTAAATGAGCAAAAAAATTTGAGCATCTAGGTAATGCTACATCTTAACGAAAAACTGTATTTGAGATAATTTTTTTAAATTACTGGATAATTAGAGTAACAAAATGGCGACCTTTTTATATAAAAAAATATAAATACGCACATTTTTCCGTCATAACTTCTTTATATCTTATGCTACAGGAACGAGTAAAAAATAATTTGAAAGCGCAATTAATTGTCTTTAATTTCATTTCTTAGCATGCGTGACGTAGCTGTCACAATTTCTGAGATATTTAACATTTAAACTGCATTTTTCGTCTTATAAACGTTCGGACTCCATTTGTAAATTTTCATATCTCCAAAACTATTAAATCTATGTGAATAAATAAACAAGTGAAATTCATTATCAGTTTATAAACTTTATTTTTGGTCTCTACCCATTTTTCAATAAAACTAATATTTATTGAAATATTTGGAAAAGGAAAAAAAATGTGTTTTATCGAAAATACCTTTATAGTTTAAACTGTATTTTTTTCTAAAGCAAGTGCTGTATACAAACCAAAAATTGAGCATCTACGTCATGCTATATATTAATGAGAAACAGTGTTTGAAATTCCTTTTTTTTAATTACTGGCTAATTACAATAACAAAATGGCGACGTTGTTATTAAAAAAATGTGTAGATGCACATTGCTTCGGTCATAACCTCTGTGTTTTTTATGCTACAAAAACAAATAAAAAACAGTTCAAAGCTTAATTAATAATCTATTATTCTACCTATTAGCATCCTTGACGTAAGTGTCACAGTTTCTGAGATATTTAACTCTCACTTTAAATAATTATCTTATGAACACTTGGATGCCAAATGTAAACTTAAATATCTCCGAAATTATTAATCTTACACCAATAAACAAAAAACATGATTAATTTCCAGTTTGTACTTTCTGTAATTGGTCTGTAACATTTTTTCAATTAAGTAATACCTTTCGAGATACTTGACGAAAGCCATTTGGAAATACCTTTTTTTTAAGCTAAAATCGCAATATTGAAGTTATAACTTAAAAATTATCAGTTTATGTGAAAAATTGCATAAAACCTTTTCTTCTTAAAATTTGATTCTACTTCAGCTCCAATAAATAAATATATTTTTTAAGTGCCACCCCCTATAAATTAGCAAGCCCCCGCACAATATAGAAACTTTTTTGTGAACCATTTACTATTATACTGCCAAAAATGAACGGAATCCGTTCAATATGACATTATTCCGAAGTTTTGCATATTTTTTACCTCTAGGTACTGTACTAATATGGTAAGTAAGGCTTGTCTGGATTTACTTCCAAAAAAGTTAAAACATTCAATTTAATAACTTAATACTTTAATTTTTCAATGACAATAAGTATGTGGAACATAAAGCGTTACTTACAATCGACAAAACAATAGAATGAGAGTATACTTAATGGAAGGTATGACGAAAAAGAAATTAACACGATACCCTCGGGTTCGGGTATTTCGTTTGGGGGTAATAGTTTTGAAGGTGATCAAAATTGTTCATTTAATTTTTACTTTGGGCCATAATCATTTATTATTTTTAATTTAACTTACAAACATAATAATTAAGTCATATTGTTGTACCTATTAGATTAAATAAAGTTATTTAATTGTTGTATGAACCATTTTGCATTATTTACCTAAACGATGCTCAAAAGTTGCCATGGCAACTTTTTGGGATTGAGTCTGGAAAAGACTCATTTTACGGACTCAAATGAGTCCGTAAAATGGCTATTTTAGGGACCAAATACCAAAAAACTTATTTTTTGTGCAGCCGTATATGGAGTGAGTATTTCGCGTTCCCAAAACAGTCCGTGAAATTCAATTTCACGGCCGTTACCCTTAGTAACGGCCAAAAAACTAAAAGTCACTTTCATAATAATTGACGTTTAAGTCACTTCAAAATTGATATTTCTAAAATATGACAAACAAAAATTGTTATATCTTATTAAACAGAATTAGTACATAATTATTTCCAAATTCACAACAAATACATAAATTATTTCATTTTTACGATTATTCGAGAACTGTCAAGTATACGTTCAATATACCGTTTCCATAGAAACGCTCTGATGTAAGGCCACCGCGTTTATTTAGCAAAATATAGCATAAACGGTGGTGTCATTTTTACCATCTATACTAACTATAATTTACGGTTGCACAAAAAATAGTGTTTATACCATGGCCGCGAAATTTTTTAGCGTCCTCGAGATTATCTTGCCTCGGCCGCAAGCGGCCACGGCGATAATTTTTCTCTCGGTACGTAAAAAGGAATTTCGCGGCCTTGGTATAAAAATAACTATTGGAGGCCTCTTCAGAGCATTTCTGGACTCTTATCTTAACGATATTTTTCCAATATTTTTGCGTACACAACAGCCTCCTAATTTCCTACCATTTATTACTGAACACTCTGTATATCTGTTACACTTTCGATTTTTGTTTCTTGTCCACATCACAATAATATTCCTTTCGATGTCAAAATTAATAGAATGCGTATTTCTAATTTGTTTAAAGATGATTAATTCCTCAGGTTAAAGAATCCCCCTCTTAATCGAGTTCAAAGTCACGGTCGACATCATATAGGAGGTCAGTTGTTATAAGAACTTCTTCAGGTCTTCAGATCTCGAGGACGGTTCAGTTACCATGATTAAAATAGTCGGTTTGGTGAGTTTGGTGCTTTTAGTTCCATGTATTTCTGCGCAGGGCAGTAAGTATGAAAAAAAACCACTTAAACTTCTATTATTTACTTGTAATTATTAGTATAATGCTAGAAATACCTAATTTACCTGCTCCTAATATTTTTGCAGTATAAAATTTACTTGCCTATAATTTTTATACTGTATTAGGATAAAAAAAAAGAATCATTCATTTTCTCTGGTGATATAGTAAGTAGTAGTGTGTGACAAAATCTACTTAAACGTTTATTATCTACTTGTAATTGTTAGTGTAAAGAAAAAGATACATAATTCGCCTACTCCTAATATTTTTGCAATATAAAATTTGCTTTCCTATAATTTTCATACAGTAGGATTTAAAAAAAATAATTTCTCATTTTCTCTGTTGATACAGTAAGTAGTAGGCAGTAAGTATGACAAAAAAAACAATCAAACGTTTATCATCTACTTGTAATTATGAGTATAAGGTAAAACATATATAATTCGTCTACTCCTAATATTTTTGCTATATAAAATTTACTTTCGTATAATGTTTATACAGTATTAGGATTAAGAAAAAAATTATCGCATTTTCTCTGTTGATATAGTAAGTAGTAGGCAGTAAGTATGAAGAAAAAACTCTCAAACTACCTACGTTTAATATTTTTGCAGTATAAAATTCACTTTTTTATACATTTTATACTATATTACAATTTTCTCTGTTGATAGTGTGACTGAAGATAGTTGTGTATTGTCAAAACAATGGGTAACCAGCTTGTATGTGAGAAGTGTATTAGAAACAATGATTACTTTCATTTTATTTGGACGGCGCGGCGTTTTCTTGTTTTCTTTTTTAAATTTTCGAGATATGTATAACAGTTCGTCTTCGGGTCTTAACACTTGCACTCGAAGCATTCTTAATGATGGTTTTAACTGTTAAAATATGTACTACTTAGCTTTGTAAGTGTTAACTGACATGTTTTCCTACTGACCGAATTTCGATTCTGCTAAATTAATAAAATATGTTAACGAACAATGTTACTTTCTTTGATGGGAATTCAATTTGTGCACTTGTACAGGACGCATCAGAAAAGAAAATTGTATTCACAGTAAATAATGAGCGGCCAAAAGTTGTTTATATAGTATGGAAAGTTTATTTTCTTTTCGCAATTCTTCCCAGACGTTTAGTGATCTACGACTTATTCTTATTCTAGTTGGCCTCTACTTGCTATATGGTACGTCTGACAGCATCAGCTCTTTGGGTATATCAGCCCTAGGTTTAAGACGACGTTCCCCAGCAAACATAAATATATAGCATATACGTAAATGCTACGTAAACTAAGTTTCGCAGAAGTAACGTGGTATGTAAAATGTGACGCATAATCATATGTGCATACTCTGCGAAATGTCAGCAACATGTGCATATGATTTTTACATTGTGAAGAGGTAACACTGTGACCTCACGGTATGGAACAAATGACGTAGCGTATATGTATATTTAACCACTTGCTATGTAAAGCATACGTAACTAATTTTATCTCTTTATGATGTAGCATGTATGTTATATAATATTACACGCTATCTTATTGCGACTTAGCCATAATAAACCTTCACAGGTATATCGTATTTCACGATAACAGCTTCTCTTATTAATTGCTTATCTTCAAGATATCATATTACACCTTTGTTTCTCATAACTTGTGCAGACTGCAGAACTGCAATTCCTTTGTTATATATTTTGCTTACTCAGGTTCTGTATGTTATAAATATGACTAAACACGCTTTGTTGAATCAGTTATTAAACTCAGTTAGAATGCAACACTTCTAATTTATTATTATATTCCTTCTCCAAGAGCCAACGTTGGCTCCATGTAACTAAATAAAAGTTTTTAAAAAGTCATTCATGTGAACCGTGATCTAACATTGGCGCAGTCGGTAGGATCCGTAAACATCATCAGAACAAGAAGCCTAACTGGTAGTGAAGCGTAAGAGAACAAGGAGAACATCTGCAGAAGGTGCCTAACTAGTGCGTGTACATCTACGAGAACAAGGAGACCTTCCTCACTGGTGGTGGCGGATCCCAATCCCTTGACGGACGAAGAACCTACTCATGGAGATGAAATTAATGTAAGTCATTTTTAAGAATCATCTCGTTATTTTATTTCATTTTTACAAATATTATTTATCACAATTATTTACGTGTATTATACCGCTAATACACTCGGCAAACAAAGCCAATTCTGTTATCAAACGAATCCTTTACAAGCTACAACGCAACAATTTTAATTTTAAGTTATTTATTTTCGTATTCACGAAACGACTGTGTATTATACAGTTAATACAAAATTTATTAACGTACGCAACATAACAAACTATTTCAATTCGATTTCCGTATCATACTGCTGATACGCAACCAATTTTAGTTCAAAAATTTCCAAACAAAAAGCAAAATGCCAAACAGAGCTCAACCAGAGACAGCTCAACCAGTTCAACCAGTAGTGCCGACAACAGCCGAGCAACCAGAACGAGTCGAGCAAGTCGAGCACGAGGTAGAGCCTTACAAACTCTCAGAAATTTTCTCGCTAATTCCGGAGTTCGATGGTAACGCCATCAACCTCCAAACTTTCCTAAACTCATGTCAGTGTGCCCAACGCATGGCAATTCATGACCAAAAAATTTTATTAACTGTTCATATTAAAAATAAATTGAAAGGCAAAGCTGCCGAACTAATCAATTCTCGTAACCCTGCCACATGGCCAGAAATTAAAGCACTTCTAGAAACCCACTTCGGTGACTCTAGAGATTTAACAGCTCTTATTCAAGACCTACAAAGAATTCACCAATTGCCTGGTGAATCTGCATTAACATTTGTTTCGCGTCTACAAACGCACAATGCGAAAATGCACGCTGCAGTGCAAAAACAAAATTTAACTTCAGAGCAAAGAACCGCGCAAACAAACTTGATCGAAACTATGACATTAAATAATTTGTTAACGGGTCTAGAACCAAATCTAGGCAGAATAATACGTGCCAGTAACCCTCCGACCATAATGAACGCAATTATTAGAATTCGTAGAGAGCTACAACTCTCTTATTTTGAACAACAAAAATTCCCGAAAAATAGTCCGGTCAAAAATCCAGTAATTCAACAAAAGCGACCACAAGGTCCCAATTTACAACAAAAGTTTTGTTCCTTCTGTAAACGGAATGGACATGTAATAAGCGAATGCCGCACAAGGCAACAGTCTCAAAACTTCCAGAGACCAAGTTTCCAAGGAAACCCAAACTCACAAAATTTTTCTCATCAAAACTTCGCACAACCGAGTAATAATCAATTTAGCCAGAGGACATTCCCTCAAAATAATCAGCCAAATCAATCACAGCAAAACAGGCCCTCAGCCATAAGGCCGAACCCCAATTTTATGCAACAGCGACCATCAGCTATCCAACCTAACCCAAATTTTAATCGCTTTAACCAGCAAAAAGCTCATCATTTGAATTACGAACCCTATGACAATTATGACAATCAATGTAACTATAATCAATATAATGACTACTCACCCGATTATCAAAACGTAAGTGATAGTTATGAAAATTACGATTCAAGCAACGCTCAAAACTTTTCAGATAATTATACGGCTAATTCTCAATATGAGCAGTACGAGAATTATACTGCTAATTCTCAAACACTACAGGAGGATTATACTGCTAATCCTCAGGATTTTCGCTTAGATCCGGAGTACCCCGCGGATACTCCAACACAACGAATAGACCAATTCGACCAAATATCAAACCAAATACAAACAATGAATCTCAACGACAGTTTCGATCCAATGCTGAACTTCCCAGAACAAACGTTCATGTAAATACGCTTTCTCACACCTTATTAACCGTAAATTCAAAAAATCTTTACTACATCAAAGACGCAACCGGCAAATTTAAAATTCTAATTGACACAGGCGCAGGTATATCAATTTTTAAACCTAAAACAGCTGAAAATTACAGACGTAGATCTCCTGAAAACGTAATCATACAAGGTATCACTGATCAAAAAATTTATATCAACGAATCTGTTCTCATCCCCTTTTCAAATGAGTCACACAAAGTTTATATCTATAATCTAGATATAGATTTCGATGGATTATTAGGCGCAGATTTTCTAGAACATTACGAATGCCAAGTAGACTTTAAAAACAAACAACTAGTCACGAATTTTAAAAACGTACCATTATTTAAAGTCACGGAAGAAACTACAGTAAATTTACCTGTACAACCAACTAGTAACATCAGAAACCAAAATCCAAATTTAAGCAACATCAAAAATTTAATTTCTATCGAACCTCGCATGGAAAAAATCTGTAAACTAAAATGTAACCTGCGAAATACCGAGGCTATACTGTTAGCCCAGGAAAACGAGAACGTACGCTTACCAAATGCCATTGTCAAAATCGATCACAATGGAGAATTTTTAACTTCAATAATAAACGCAAACGCTATTCCAAAAACCATAAACTTTTCAAACCTTAACCTAGAACCAGTACAAAAATTCAAATCAATTTTTAATTTAAATACTCAAAATTCTGACCAACACTTACAGACAGACAGATCCTTTGAAATCAGGAACGAATTGCGCTTGGATCATCTAAACGAAGAAGAGGCCGAAATAGTAACGCAGCTTTGTTTAGACTTTCAAGATATATTCTATTTGGAAGGAGACAATTTAACTTTTACTAACGAAATTAAGCATTCCATTGACACGAACGATTCAAAACCGGTTTTTACAAAATCATATCGCTACCCTCATATTCATAAAGAGGAAGTCAAAACACAAGTCTCTAATATGCTTGATCAAGGCATCATTAGACCTTCGATTTCTCCCTGGTCCTCTCCAGTTTGGGTTGTACCTAAAAAACTCGACGCCTCCGGTAAACAAAAATGGCGAGTTGTAGTGGACTACAGAAAACTTAACGAACTGACTATTGACGATAAATACCCGCTACCCAATATTTCCGACCTCCTCGATCAATTAGGCAAATGTCAATATTTTACAACTTTGGACTTAGCCTCCGGATTTCACCAAATCGAGATTGATGCGAAAGATATTCAGAAAACTGCTTTCACAGTTGAAAATGGTCATTTTGAATTCGTAAGAATGCCTTTTGGACTTAAGAATGCTCCATCAACATTTCAAAGAGTGATGGATAACATTTTATTAGGTATCCAAAATGAACGATGTCTCGTCTATATGGACGATATTATTGTTTACTCCCCTACTATTCACGAGCATATTTCTCGATTAACAGAAGTTTTCAAAAGATTACAGAAAGCCAATCTCAAAATTCAACCCGACAAATGCGAGTTTCTCCGCAAAGAAGTCGCTTATTTAGGACATCTCATTACAAAGGACGGCGTAAAACCGAATCCTTCGAAAGTTGACGCTATTCTAAATTTCCCTCAACCAAAAAATCAAAAAGAAATTAAATCATTTCTAGGCTTAGCTGGTTATTATAGGCGCTTTATCCCTAATTTCTCCAAGATTACCAAGCCTTTAACAAAACTCTTACAGAAAGACATACCATTTCTCTTCGACAATGATTGTATAAAATCTTTTCAAGATTTGAAACAAACATTAACGACAACTCCGATATTAATCTACCCTAATTTTGACGAACCTTTCGTTCTAACCACTGATGCGAGCGCATTTGCCGTCGGCTCGGTGCTGAGCCAGGGGCCCATTGGCAAAGATTTACCCATTGCCTATGCTTCTAGAACCTTGTGCAGTGCAGAAACTAAATATTCAACGATTGAACGCGAGCTTTTATCGATAGTATGGAGTGTAAAGCACTTTAGACCATATCTGTATGGTAGAAAGTTCAAGCTTGTCACCGACCATAGACCACTCACCTGGCTATTCTCTATAAAAGATCCAGGAAGTAGACTTGCCCGTTGGCGACTCAAATTAGAAGAGTACGACTATGAAATAATTTATAAACCCGGTAAAATCAATAAGAACGCGGACGCACTTTCCAGAATCAAAATTAATCATTTTTCCGAATGTTCCAAATTCTATTCAAAAGTTCTAGCCGCGAATGACGAAGAGTCAGACGACGACGAAAACCCAGACGATAACAACGAAATCACTAACGAACAAATTTCCCGAGAATTCGAAACTTTCACCAACCTATATAAAACCACATCTTTAATTGACTATTCGAAAATCAAAGCCTCGAACAAACAACTTTTGTATCGAGAACATAAAGATATTATAACCTTCTTCCAACAAAATAACTTACAAGACCTACATCACAAAATTATTGAGGACATATTCGAAGAAAACCCCGAATTTCATAACGATAAAATCAATATTGTATCGAGCAAAACAGTCAGACATAGGAGATATTTTATCATCCCCCTACCGTTTGATATCGAATCCGTAATTGAACATTTATTTTTGGTATTATTTAAAAACCAAGATGTTCTAGATCTCTCTAAGACATACTTTGTCGAAAATAACTTAGACCTCCCCATTCTTGAAATCCTATCATTCATTTTTGCGGAAAAAGACTTAAAAGTAGTAATTTGTCAAGATATCGTCAGAACTGCCGACGAAGATGAAATTCCAATTATATTGGAGCAAAATCATTTTGGTAAAAATAATCTACACCGTGGAATAAATGAAACGATTCGAAGAATTAGAGAAAAATACACTTGGCAAGGTCTTACTAAAGACGTTGAAAATTTTATAAAAAATTGCGACACTTGCCAAAAGACTAAAGTATGCCGGAAAAACCTTAACAACCCTCTAGTTGTCACAGAAACCCCAAGAACACCATTCGAAAGAATCAATATCGATTTATTTGAATTCCCAACTCGAAATTACGCTTTAACTATTCGAGACGAGTTAACTAAATTTACACAAGCCTATGCAGTCCCGGACAAATCCGCAAAATCCGTCGTAAATACCTTGTTGTTATACTTTCAACATTACGGTACCCCGCTAAGAATCCATTGCGATTACGGTGGCGAATTTGACAACCGTTTGCTCAAAGATCTCTGCACCCTCTACGACATAAAATTAACTTATTCAAGCGTAGGACATCCCCAATCGAACGGATCCATAGAAAGATTTCATGCTACTTTAGCCGAAATGATAAGAATCCACAAAACTGAAAACCCAAACGAACATCCTTTCACGATTTTACCATATGCAGTAATATGCTACAACAATTCGGTAAATAAAACACACGGTTTTACCCCATATGAACTTATCTTTGGTCATACATCTAACAGACCACCCGAAACTTTGTACAACCAAAAAGAATTAATAACTAAATACGTTAGAGATTTAAACAATAGAATATCCCACTACTATAAAATAGCCCGTAGTCGAACACAATCTCAAAAAGAGAAAGCAAAAGTTCGCTTCGACAGAAATATTCCCCAAAAACGACCTGAATACAAAATAGGTGACTTAGTTTATGTAAAAGAATCACAAATTAAGAACAAACTACAAAACAAATTTAACGGTCCCTTTAAAATAAAAGAAATTTTTCCAAATTCTGCTACCCTATTAAATCTCGAAACAAAACAAGAAACTAAAGTAAATTTTGATAGAATGAAACCATATACTGAAAATTAAATTTATTTTCAGGTTTCTCCTGCTGTTCGGATCAGCACTCTGTCAATACAAAATTACCCCGATCAATAACACTGTTGGTGTATACTATCACCAAGACACGGACATCGTGGTGACAAATGACAAATGGACCCTGCTAGTGCATAAAAATATTTCATCCCTCAAACTAGCTTTTGACAAAAACCAAAATAATTTAGACAGAATCTTGAACACCCTCGATGGTGCTGACCAAAAATCAATCCTGTTCAGAAGCGAAGTCAAAACAGAGTTTAACCTTTTAATGCAAATAGCTAGTTCGATAAAAACGAAATTTGACGAAGTCTTTTCAGACACAAAGAGATATAAACGCGGAATACTTAACGGTTTCGGAACAATATTCAAATCAATTACCGGAAACTTAGACGCCGAAGATGGCGAGTACTACACTAACTGTATAAACAAATTAAATAATGATGAACATCAATTAGAAAACTTAATCAAAAATCAAATCTCAGTCACAACTTCTGTTATCAAAAATTTCAACTCAACTATACAAAAATTACAAATTGATGAGGAAACATTTAACAAAGATATCAAAGAAATCGAGCACACGATTCAAACCATGACTCAAACGATCCAAGCTGCCGAAATAAAATTAAAATTTCTATACATTTCCGAACAACTAATGGCCAGCTATTTGTATATCGAAGACAATCTAAACGATATTTTAAATTCAATAACATTCGCCAGACTAGGAATTATTCATTCATCAATCATAACACCTGATCACTTAGTAACGGCGTTACAAGAGATTTCACAGAGTTTGCGAAGGAACAATTTACCTCTTCCAATTAAACTATCAGCAGTTGCTCAATATCTGGATATTATTGAACTAAAAGCTTTTCAACTAGATTCTAACTTAATATTTGTTTTAACAATACCTCTCATTGAACCTCAAAGTTACAACACCTTTCGTCTGTACCCTATACCTATACTTGATAACAGAACTGGTCTACATCACTTTTTATCTATTTCACAAAAGTTTATCGCGAGAGACGATGATTCTTTAATGTACATACCTATACAAAATTTGAAAGAATGCAAACCACTCTATTTTGGAACCAAACTATGTTCGAACCTGTTTGCATATCCTATCGACCAAAATGCCATTTGTGAAGCTAGAATATTAAAACCATTGCCGAAACTCCCAGAAAATTGTCAAACTTCCTTCATCATTAGTCAAGGATACAACGTCCAAGAACTTGAAGACAACACATGGCTAGTAATTAATTCCGAACCACTTCACATTACCATCAACTGCCCGAAGAGAGAATCCATAACAGAGCTAATTAACAAAAATTCCATCATAAAACTACAACCAGGATGTTACGCCTATGCAGGCATTACTCGAATACAAGCCAGTGCTAAAGACTTTTCCGAAATTAAGGACAATTCACATCCAATCCAAATTCCTTTTGAATGCTGCAATCACATGCCCGACAAAATCGAAATCCCAAAATTAAAACCGCTTAAATTAAACAGTCTCGACGTAGAAGATTTAGATATTGCTAAAAACAAACTAGAGCAATATTCCAAAGACCTAGACGACCTCATAAACGAACCTTTTGTGACCAAACATGTATCTTGGTTCACATACTTCATAATCACTCTCATCATCCTATTAGTTCTACTTTACATAACTTGTAAATGCAGAAGAAGAAGATGTGGAGCATTGCGAATCCAACCCTCAACGGATAACCCTCCTTCACCTCCTTCAGAGCGAAGCAGAGTATTTACCAAATTTCCTAGACTGATCCCTCCAAGAAAGCGACCCGGTATTAGACCTCAAGAAGAAGAGGACATCGAGTTAACATAGACTTTCATGTGGAGTTTTACCCTTGTCTATTAATTTAGACTATTGTATTTTATCCTTATTACGTTATGTAATGTTTTATTATCGCTTACCAATTTTAACTTTTACATTATTTTATTATTTTGCTTTGTATTCATTCAACATTGTTTCAATTTATTTTTGCATTATATTCATTTAACGTTTTAACAATTTTCAAAAGTTGCTGCATAACATCAACTTTTTTATTAAGGGGGAAGTTGTTATATAATATTACACGCTATCTTATTGCGACTTAGCCATAATAAACCTTCACAGGTATATCGTATTTCACGATAACAGCTTCTCTTATTAATTGCTTATCTTCAAGATATCATATTACACCTTTGTTTCTCATAACTTGTGCAGACTGCAGAACTGCAATTCCTTTGTTATATATTTTGCTTACTCAGGTTCTGTATGTTATAAATATGACTAAACACGCTTTGTTGAATCAGTTATTAAACTCAGTTAGAATGCAACACTTCTAATTTATTATTATATTCCTTCTCCAAGAGCCAACGTTGGCTCCATGTAACTAAATAAAAGTTTTTAAAAAGTCATTCATGTGAACCGTGATCTAACATGTATATTTTATCTACCTACCGTATGTTCAAAATAGCATATCCCAGCATTTTTTAAATATTGATACTACACAATTGGATTTTTAAAGTTAGATATATGAATAGTTATACAGAAAAATATATTTCTTTAGAAAATTACCGAAGTTGACACCAAGTTTTATTTTTAAGTCGAATACCTTATTTAGAGAGCCGAGTAGTTTTATATTTTGAATGAAATTTTTTTTGTAAAAAATGGTTATATTTAAAATATAAAACTATCTGACTTTCTAAAAATGTTCAGAGATATTCTACTTAAAAACAAAAGTTGATGTCTCCTTCAGTTATTTCCTAAAGAATATCAATTTTTCTGGACAATTCATGAGGAATTTATATTCATATATTGAACTCCAAGAATCCAGTTCTCTAGTATCAATATTTAAAAAGTACTATAGGTTGCTATTTTGAACATTATGGTGGTAGGTATATAAAACAAATACATGCTACATCAAAAAGAGATAAAAAGTATATAATGCAACATATGGTTGTCTGATTTATTTATATTAGCTTAGGAAAGATTCTCGAACTGAATGACAGTTTAAACTAAAAGTTAATTAGTATCAACAAAGTTTCAATTCCATCTTAATCTCTGCATATCCCAGTAGGTAAACCAGGCATTAGGCGTTGTCCTCGACGTTGTCATCTATATGTTCTTTAGAAAGCAGCTATACGATATTTTTTCTTCTCCAATGATGTATACCCACCTACCTACCTTGCCTTGCATTCCTAGTAAAGCTCAAATTTCATTTAATTTATTTTATTAACTGTTGATTTAGGAGAGATTAATACTAGTGTCTTTTGTGTAACTAATCTATATTCAAGTTAACTAAGTATCTACAATAAGTGTTAAGCATTTCTCGGGTCGTTTCTGATTGTACTCGTTCTTTGGTCAGCCTTCGTCACTCTGACATTTACTACTTGAACATCAGTTACACAACCTGTGAAAATAATTGAAATATTAGTCTATTTCATATACGGTGAGTGCACCATTTAAAACTCCCCAGCTTGTAATTTTCTTATTTTTTAAGGCACATCAAATTGTAGATATTTTTAAAGTATTTAAAAAAAAAATTTTTTGAAAAAATTGTTAAGAAAGAAATCTTAATTTCCTTGAATATTTTTTTACGTCACCCTGTACATGAACTGCGTTAATGTTTTCTTATACTTAAGACATATCACAAACAATATTCAGCGTAATAAAACAGTAACAAAAATTTAAAAAAATATTTTTAAAAACTAACTTGTATTAAAATGTACTAAGTAGGAAATTGCAAATTTTTTATTTTTTAAGTTTTTTTATTTTAATAACATAAATTAGAGCTAATTAAAACCTTTATAAGAAAACAATAACACAGTCCATGTACAGGGTGAGGTAAAAAATATTCAAAGAAATTAAGTTTCCTTTCTTAACCATTCAAAAAAAAATAATAATCACTCTGTATGGATATTTAAAGGCTTTAAAAATGTCTACAAGTTGATGTGCCCAACATGGTCATCGCTACGAAAATAAAAAAGTTACAAGTCTGGGGAGTTTTAAGTGGCGCACCCTGTTTAGTGTAGTAAATCTGGTTATATAGCTTGTACCCCTTTACTAAATTGTGAAGAAAACTAGATGCAAACTATTTTGATTAATTTGTTAAGTTATTAAACAATTTATGATAGTTTAAATAATAATGTATATATTTTAACAAAACTTTACGAAAACACGCTTTCAATGGAATGGAAAATTTGAGGTCGATCCGATGAGTTTCAGAGGTATACTGCTTTAAACATGAACCGATGTGCTCAAAGTGCTGTCATTCAATCCGAAAGTCTGCCTCAAAGTTGAGTTTACACTGTTAAAACCCAGCTATTTAAAATCAGATTTGTCTAATCTGCCAGAGATGGTGATTTGGGGACTATTGGAGTATTTCAACATAAGAGTATGCAGCATATAACTGCCGAAAAAAGGGGAATGAAAATGCAACTAGGAGTGAATGACTTCACGCAGCGTCTATATTCTTGATTAATTTTAAAGCCTCTAGAGATCTTAGAATATCCTGGTTTTTTGAATTTCGCTCTAAAATTAAGAGATTTTTTTGCAAAATGTAATAAAAAAAACATGCTAAATAAGTCCATTAAATCATCACACCAAATTTCAAGTGGAAATGTTTATAACAATGCCAAAAAAACAATAACAAAGTCGAAAATTGAACCGTTGACTGTTTAAGTGCATCAAGTCATAGAACAATTTGTTTTAGAATGTAGATTTTTCTCCTACTCTTCAGTGATGTTAACACAATTTTTTTAAACTATTTAAAATCATTTTAAATTTTTTATAAAGAATTTTTTTCTCAGAATTAAACAATTAAAAATTATTAGAATTCTTCAAAAGATCACAAAAAAAGAAACAATTTTAAAAAACGTGGTTTTCTACGCCAATTGGGAGCCGTGAAGCATGAAAAAAATGCATTTGTTAAATAATTACCGAAAAATTGTTTTAAATAATTTTAAAATACCTACTTATTTACGCAACAAGTGTGTAAAGCAGTAGTTTTTTCATGCATAAATTGTAGACGAATGCATCAATCTTATGAGAATCCCATGATAAAAGTAGTTTCTTTAACAGCCATATAAACAAATTGTTAATTAACGCCACTGAAAAGTAAACAATCAACGATTCAATTTTCTTAAGCTTTTTTTGTATAAATATTAAATTATATTATACTATTACATTCACCGAGAGCCATTTGATATAAGAAAATGTGCGGGGTCCTTTACCAAGATGATTTAATTCTACCAGAAGCATATTTTTAATAATGACAAATCTTAATTGTCTTAATTTATCGCAACAAAATTAACCATAAAGGTTCAGACAATTCTAGTTTTCTTCGTAGTTTTATAATGATCAAATTAATTTTTTTAATGGCGATACAAGCAATATCATTAATCATAAGACAACAAAAAAAAGGGGCTGCGCTTTTGATCAGAACCATCTAATCCTGTTTTTTAACATGTTGAAACCGATTCTGATATTAAAAAAAAAATTATCAGTTTTTGATTTTGATTACCCCTAAAAAGGGGCAATGGTTTTGTCCTAAGGTTCTGATCTAATTTTTCTGAAATATTTTGACGTGCTGAAGCCAATTTTAGACAAAAGAAACATTGCAGGAAAATATTAGCCTTCTTTACACATACAAAACCTTGAAATATATGTACAATACAATAACGAACACAAAGTAGGTGCTATAAGATGTCGGTAAACAATAACCATACCTATGCATAGTACTTCGCAAAAGCTTTTGATCACTATTAAGATTTGGGTTTCCTTGAATTACAACTTCTTACGCTGGATTCAGTTGAACTTAATAATGTGGGGACAGCACCAACATACAGCTTTTGGGTAACAAAATCCATGTAATGATATAATTGTCTGTCGAGAATAACGATTGCCCATGAAATAATTCTAACCTATAAAAAGATGACGTTTCATTTAAATAAATATCTTTATAAAAACGGTACAACACAAACTTACTTTTGGGTCATTGACTGGAAAATGGTGCACCTCCAAAGGTATGTACACCAAATTCACAAACAAGAGGGCATGTTTATGTTTGCACCTAACCTCTACACTAATAAAACGTCCAAATAAAATAATATTTAAAAAAAGTTACAACGCTTTATGGTTCACAGTTCTGCATCAAAGTTATTAAAAGACATCATCCACAATTTTTCACAAAAATGATCAAAAAACACAAACGTTAGATTTTACATCATTTTACACTGGCGTGCTGCGTGAGCGTGTGACGCGTTCCATGATTTCGATGTCGTAAAATGAAGTAGGTCAACATTTTTAAGTAAAATTATGTAGCAAATATGTAAACTTGTGTATAAGTAATTAAGTTAATATGTTGACTTAAATATGATATTATTTTACGTATATGCTATGTAAAATTATGTAAAATATTTTATATAAAGATGTTCTATTAATCTTACCTCTCAGAGAGGTAAAGTTACATTAATGTTTACTGGGTCTCTTCGCCTTTTGCCCTGAACTAGCAACTGAACTATATTGTTCTCTCTCCTGATGACGTGAACGAAAACTAGAGGATTCAGGAGAATACGATGCTGGAGAGTCGTTTTGGGGACCGTATTTCTAGAGAATCGAGCAGTTAGTACGAGAGAATCGATACATCTTATGTCTGTCTGTCTCTCTAATGCTCCATGTCTCAGAGGCACAAAGAAAGATGGAGAAAACTAGGGCATTAGCAAGTCCGACCTTGTACATTTCGTGATATTTCTGTTAAGCCACAAGTTGTTGAATTGGTAACCCAATGGGCACAGGGTTTTTAGAAACGCGTTGATTCAACGAAAAAATGTCGCGTGAAAAAACGTTTTCAATAACCAAACATAAACGTCTTATAAACATTATACATAACTATTGAATAATATTCCCAATGGGAACAAATACGTTTAAAACACGTTAAAAAAGGATTGAAAACCACACGTTGTTATACGGATTTTAGAAACGAATTGATTCAACGAAAAAATGTCGCGTAAAAAAACGTTTTAATTAACCAAACATAAACGTCTTATAAACATTATAGATAATTATTAAAACACATTCCCAATGGGAACACATACGTTTAAAAAACGGTAAAAAAGGATTGAAAACCACACGTTGTTATAGGGTTTTTAGAAACGAATTGATTCAACGAAAAAATGTAGTGCGAAAAAACATTTTTATTGACCAAATATAAACGTCTTCTAAACATCATAGATAACGATTAAATAGCATTAAGAAAACGATAAATGTTCGTTAATTTTCAACATTTACGAAATGAAAGTAAACGTAGAATACAAACGTTTTATTAAAGGTTTAAATAACGTTAAATATTCACGCTATGTATGCTAATTAAACAAAATTAAACAGGCTATAACAGGTCCCAATTCTCCAATATATGATGAGCGGCCATGTAGATGAATGAACAATTGGTAGGTTAAGCACCCACTGGTTTTATCATCCAACCAGTGGGTGCTTATCTTATAACCTATTAAACAGATAGCATAAAACCACAGTATGCTGTGATTAGAGATGAGTTGCTATTTAACAACCTGTTATTTTATAACTGTTAATTATAAATAGCATTAACAGACTGTTATTTGTGTTCAAAAATAACAGGTGAGAAAATAACAGATAAGCAACTGCGGCAGCAGCATGATGTATAAAATAACGTCTCTGAAATAACATTTGTCAACTTCGCGCTGCGATAGGCGCATGCCAGTACTGCTCAGCGATCTGTAATTTTTAAACTGTTATTTTAAACTGTTATTTCAAAATAGCAGTAGCAGTTTAAACCTAGAGAATATTATTTAGGTATTATGCAAATCACAACTTACACACATTTTTATTTATTATGAAAATACCTACTTTCCTTTAAAGTAGGTATTTTCATAATAAATAAAAATGTGTGTAAGTTGTGATTTGCATAATACCTAAATAATATTCTCTAACCATGATAAAAGCAAATACATAAAAAATAATTAAATGCAGTTTAAACATGTTATTAAAAAACCGCTGCCCAAGGAATCACTACTTCCACATCCGGATTTTCTATCCAAGTCACACAACGAAAAAATTTTGTATCTGGAAATAATTGTTTATAGAACTTTAATAATATAATATTTGAAGTCCTCTACCCCAAAAACCTATAAAACGATACCCCACATCGGTAGTGGGGTGGGGGTGGTGACAGGGGGTGGGAGTGGGGGGGTGGATAAAGTAAAAAAATATTTTGAGGTTTCTGGTTTTTGTACACACACTAAATCACATTTTTTTCTTCCCCTTTAATAATGGGGTGGGGGTGGTAATGGGGGTGGCTAATGCCAAAATTTTTTTTGAGACCTTAGCTTCTCTTGTCTATACTAAATATCAATTTTATGAACTCTTACATGCTTGATTTACCTATTTACTCCAAATTTACCCCAATTTACCCCCCAACCCTTCGACGGAACAAGATGAAAATATATTCTAGTTCGTTAAAGTACATATGTGTACCAAATTTCAAGTCAATATCTCAAACGGTTCCAGAGTAAATGTGCGCACAAAAAAAGTTACAGACCGACAGACAGATTTTTTTTCGCTCAAACTTGAAATCTCGACGTTTCATGACATTCTAAGCCTATTTGAACAATAAAAATTTTTTTGTCGTTACTATACCACTGGATGTGGAAGTAAAATAACAGCTTTTACCCATCACTAGCTGTGATAAAACTTTTATCTCGGCACAGCCACAGAATAATGATATTTAACTTGATCGTTAAGATCCATCCAAATAAATCGAGGTTCCCTGAAAGAATTTGAATATTGCAATTTATTTTATTTATTTTCTATAAATTCTTAAGAGTCTAAGATAAAGCATGACTCATTATTGTCAGTGGTTTGTATGTGGCGCCATCTAGAAATAATTTCTGCAACAAAATATGTGGCAAGCAAGCAAATATTATGCATTAATATTGATGAGTAGAAAAACGAAGTTAAAAAACGTCCTCATCTACCATTTATTTCACCTGAAGACTTAGAATGTCAGTGCATTTTAATAAGTTAAAAGCATCAGATATTTTAACGGTGTATAAAACGTTTTTTCCTTTTAATACAAAATTTCAATTGTTACATTAGATTAATGCAATAAAACACGTTTAATTTTCTCGTTTCACAAACGTTACATTTAGTGGGTTGTTACAACTTCTCATATTACGAACGTGTATTATAGAAAGCTTCAGCTTCAGTAAAAGAAACGTTCTGATTAAAACGTTTTATTTCAGTAATCCATTCTACTACTGGTTGGGAATGTGTGTAGGAGTAACGTATTTTATAGGTTTTATTTAAATATAAAATTTTACAATCGAATTTTATGGGTTGATGTAAATTCGTAGAAAAATGTCGGATTCGTCGGAAAATGTCATATATTTCGCCTGTGGATTGATTTAAAATTTCCTTGCATTTAGTAAGTTGGAAACGACAGTTATTTCAACGTTGTAAAAAATACGTTTCTCTTTCTTCGAATACAACGTTTGGATCGTCGTATTAAATATATGTAGTAAAAAAACGTTAAACTTTTTCCTTTCACAAACCTTAACTTTAGCGAGTCGTTAAAACTTCTTGCATTATAAACGTGTTTTATACGTTGTTACATATTACTAAAACGTTTTATTTCAGTATTTTCTTCTACTAGTGGTTAAAAATGCGTGTAGTAGTAACGTACTTTAAACGTCTTATTTAAACATTGAAGTATTCAACAAAATGCAAAAATGAAAATTTCAGCGTAAAACGTTTAATCAACGACAAAACCGTTTAAAACCCCCATTGGGAAGTTGCCGATCTTGCTATGTGTATTTTTAGTCGAATTTCATGTTCACTGTTGCTGGTATTCTCGATAAAAGCTCCAAGGTATACCATCTTGTTTACTACCTCGCAATCATTTATTCTTAATGTGTCTGGGTGGTTTTCATTTGTTCGGTTTACAATCATAATTTTCGTTATGTTGTAGCTTACATTTAAGTCGTCCTCGGGGCTTATTTGTAAGTTATCTAACAGGTGCATGAGCTCATCCTCGCTTGCTGCAAAGAAGGTGGCGTAGCTTAAGATGAAAAACAGAAATCATGCTGTGTATGAGTGCCATCTTCGGCTTTTTTCAATATGTGAAATGGAGAAAAATTGGTAACAAAGGGATATACAACGAATTATCAACAATCGGAGAAGAACGACAGAAGAACAGCAAAGACCTACTACTTATGCGCGCCATCGTCACAGATAGGTCGAAGAAGACTTTATTGAAGAATGAAATAGGCGTAAGTTTCCGAACGGTAAAGAAGATTCAACAATTACTTCCCTCAAACAAGGACCCCATCTCTAGACTACTAGCCAAGGGTGTTGAGAGTAGGGATCGACCTATATGATTTTTAACTAATGTAATTAACAATGTAACTGTCGATAATCGGCCGATATCGATAGTTACATGGCCGATTATCGGTATCGGCCGATTATCGGTTTTAGATTACCCTATCTGAAAAGGTATAAAAAAAGTATATTTTGCTCAATATTATTTTTGTTTTTTATCCTCCATTGGCAGAAGTATAAGGACTTTTAATCATCTATTTCTAAAAAGTAATTCTTCAAATATGACGTGGACGGCTATTCCTGGGTGAAACCCTGAAATGGGGACGGTGGATACCTATCTGATTTAATAATAAATTTTTAGCTAGAGGTAATTTCTTTGGGCAAATGGCGATCTTTATTTATGTATGTGTTGTTTGTCGGATTTCTATGACGTTAGCCTCATAGCTAATAGATGACGACTTTAGAAGACAATAAAAATAAAAAAAATTCTATAACCACTGATATTTGGAACTGCACACATAATAACAACGTATTTTTATCTTTCACTGCTCATTGGATAGACTTCAAGAAAACGGAAAGGTGTTTATTTGTATTGTCTTGCAAATATTTTGAAGATACACATTCAGGTTTAACTATTGCCCAGAATATGAACAGTTTAATGCAAGAATGGAAATTAAATTGCAATCAAATCCTCCTAGTTTTAGCCGACAATGCTTTCAACATGATAAAAGATATCGAAGAAGCTAAACTAACACATCAACCTTGTTTTATACATATATTACAATTAGTGATACAGGATTCAATTGAAAGTCAATGATCCATAATAGATTTAATGGGAAAAGCAAGGCGTATAGTTTCACATTTCAATCATTCATCATTGGCTTGCGATAAATTAAAGAAAATTCAGCAGCAACTTAATATGCCAGAAAAAAAACTTTAATTCAGATATAGCAACACGATAAAACTCAAGTTATTACATGTTAGAACGCTTGGTTGACCAAAAAAATGCTTTACATATTTTATGGTCGATGGAGATTCTGCAGTTAATGAAAAAGCCCTGACATTTTACCAATGGGAATTAGCAAAAAACTTACTAAACCTTTAAACCTTTGAAAAGATTACTAAACTTGCCAGTAAATCGAATGCATCCATATCTGAAACAATACCACTGATTAAAACTCTTTCAAATTATCTAAGTAAAGCTGATGTTAATTTTTCTGGACTTCAAATAATGAAAGATGAGCTAAAAATTAATTTGAATAAACGAATTAAGGAATCTTTCACTAAAAACATTCTCGTTTTTGCAACATCATTGGATCCAAGATTTAAGAAATGTTTCTTTGAAGATGCTTTATAGCAAAATACTTGTAAAGAAATAAAACTAGGGATTATGAGGAACAATGGATGTATATGATGATTCAGAGATTGTCGATGTTGGTAATTCGGATGACAGTGATGATTTTCCATTGGCAAAAATTGCTAGACAATCTCCAAACAACGATAACGTCGATAACCATAGTAATTATAATCATGTTTCTCATGACATGTTTGGCGCACTTTTGAAGAGATTACGGGTGTGGGAAATAAAAGAAATAAATTAAGCCCAAGTAAAATTACAAAAAAAGATTTGTTAATTAAAATTTAAAATGAAATTCAAATATACATGGAACTACTTCCGATTGCTGGAACTGAAGATCCTTTGGCTTGGTGGACCAACAAAAAAGAAATGTTTCCCTTCCTATATCAATAACCGTAATGTATTTAATACATCCACCAAGTAGCGTTTACAGCGAATTATTATTTTCTTCAGCTGGTAACGTTTATGAATCTGCAAGAAGCCGATTAAATCCAGATCGAGCAGAAAGTCTAATTTTATTACATCACAATTTACCTAAATTTAATTTTAAATATTAAATAATTAAACAAATATTAATATTATTACGTTTTGACTTGTTTTTAACCTCAAAAATTAAAAAAGAAAAGTATTTTTTGACCGACACTGATATCGCACTGATATTACAGTCCAATATCGGCCGATACCGATAACACAGCGCCACAAAAAAAAAAAAAAGTTTTTGATCTGGATAACTGACCATTGTATTCTAATGTATTTTTCGACGCTGAATCCGAATCCGAGGTCAAAAAAATTCGTATACCCCCAAACTTTTGCGCTACAGCCAAAAACAACCCCGAAAATGGGGGGTAAAACCGTCCCATACATCAGATTCAATGAATGGATGTAAATGAATGGTAAAAACATGGGAAGGGAAAATGTTTTTTATTCAGCAGTCACTTACTTGAATATTGACTGGAAAACTACCTTTATAATATGCTGAAAACTCCCTCTGTACAAGCATAGAGTAAATAAATGCCAATAAATCGCGAGAAATGTTAAAGTTTTTATAGTTTGGAATACAGTACATGAATCTTACGCGTGTCTCAAAACCACCCATATAACCGGGTGGAAACCACCCTTATATAAAAATAGACTGCGTGAATACCAATAGATTGTGGGAAATGGAGGAGTTTTCGATGTTATAATTCCAGAATAGAATCTTGGGTGACCCTGTTTTTCCTTATTCTTAGTCGGTACAAAAACTACCCCTATAATAGGGTGGAAACCATCCTTATTACAGAATAAAGCGCAAATTCCAATAAATCACGGGAAATAACTTTTTAATAGTTTAAGTACAGAACATGAATCTGGAGTGACTCCCAGGGCACCTCGCTTACTCGTGACCCAAAATCTCTTCTATAAAGGGTGGTAACCACCCTTATACAAGAATAAATTGCATGAATACCAATAAATCGTTGGAAATGTTGGAGTTTTCATTGTTTCAGTTCCAGAATAGATTCTTGAGTGACGTTGATCTACCCTATTCTCACTTGGTACCCAAAATCATTCCTAAAAAACCACGCCTACATAATAAAATGTACATATGCCAGTTTTTCAATTTTTCTTCTCAGAATACCTTTTCTTCTCATTTTCAAATGATCTACTCACTGGCTCTCTTTTATGTTCTTCGTGATTGTCTCTTTTCATAGACCAACAGTAGTCGGCCATCATGTGGACATCCCACCTTCCTTGATACCGCTTCTCCATCTCCGAAATATCCTGGTGAAAGCGTTCGCCTTGCTCTTCATTGTATTCACCCAACGTTTCTGGATGGCGGACAACTGTTGGTCCATAGGGAGCCAATGAGAAGATAATTTGAAAATAAGAAAAAAGGTATTCTAGGAAAAACAGATTAAAAAAATGTTCCTATTCTTCAGTCAAGCTGCATTAACTTTTTCGTGCAATAAATGCAGCTTGACTGAAGAATATGAACATTCTTTTAATCTTTTCTTTTCCTAGAATACCTTTTTTATTATTTTCAAATGATCTTCTCATTAGCTCCCTATTGTGTTCGTCGTGTGTGTCTCTTTTTATGGACCAACAGTTGTCCGCCATCCAGAAAATTTGGGTGAATACAATGAAGAGAGAGGCGAATGCTTTCACCAGGATATTTCGGAGATGGAGAAGCGGTATCAAGGAAGGTGGGATGTCCACATGGTGGTCGAGTACTGTTGGTCTATGAAAAGAGACAAGGACGAAGAACATAAAAGAGAGCCAGTGAGTAGATCATTTGATAATGAGAAGAAAAGGTATTCTGAGAAGAAAAATTGAAAAACTGGCATATGTACATTTTATTATGTAGGCGTGGTTTTTTAAGAATGATTTTGGGTACCAAGTGAAAATAGGGTGGATCAACGTCACTCAAGAATCTATTCTGGAACTGAAACAATGAAAACTCCAACATTTCCAACGATTTATTGGTATTCATGCAATTTATTCTTGTATAAGGGTGGCTAGAAGAGATTTTGTGTCACGAGTAAGCGAGGTGCCCTGGGAGTCACTCCAGATTCATGTTCTGTACTTAAACTATTAAAAAGTTATTTCCCGTGATTTATTGGCATTTGCGCTTTATTCTGTAATAAGGATGGTTTACACCCTATTATAGGGGTCGTTTTTGTACCGACTAAGAATAAGGTAGAACAGGGTCACCCAAGATTCTATTCTGGAATTAAAACATCGAAAACTCCTCCATTTCCCACAATCTATTGGTATTCACGCAGTCTATTTTTATATAAGGGTGGTTTCCACCCGGTTATATGGGTGGTTTTGAGATACGCGTAAGATTCATGTACTGTATTCCAAACTATAAAAACTTTAACATTTCTCGCGATTTATTGGCATTTATATACTCTATGCTTGTTTTCAGCATATTATAAGGGTAGTTTTCCAGTCAATATTCAAGTAAGTGACTGCTGAATATAAAACATTTTCCCTTCCCATGTTTTTCACCATTCATTTACATCCATTCATTGAATCCTGATGTATGGGACGGTTTTACCTCATTTTCGGGGTTGTATTTGGCTGTAACGCAAAAATTTGGGGGTATACGAATTTTTTTGACCTCGGATTTGGATTCAGCGTCGAAAAATACATAAGAATACAATGGTCAGTCATCCAGATCAAAAACTTTTTTTTTTGTGGGGCTGTGTAATTGGTCACAACGCCGATACGACCGATATCAATATCATTATCGGTCGATCCCTAGTTGAGTGCGCATGTGGTAAGAGTTATATCGGCCAGACAGGACGTAGTATATAGTGCAGAATCAAGGAACACCAGAGAAAAAAAAATCTACCAAGAGAACATCAAAATATTGGATAGAATTATGCGCTAGCTCACATGGATAATTAGAGAATCAATAGAAAGTATGAAAAACAGGGACAACTTCAATAGAGGAGATGGGTATCGACTGAGCAACACATGGAGACTGGCTTTGCCAAGCACCAGTGGTTAAACAGTAACGGTCAACGAAGCACAACGAATGAACATCGAAGTGAAGCAGCGCCAACGATATAACGAGGAGTAGAACATAACAACTCCATTTAGCCTTTAGAATTCCCCTGAAGAAGTTGACAGCATGATCAGCGAAACGCCAAGTCAAATTCGACGACTACGGCCTGCGGCAACACCCGAAAGAAACCACGTCATTGGACAATGGCCGCGAAAGCCTGCATTCTTTTAAAAGTTATTAAAAAAAATCAATGTTTTAACACCCTGTGTACCATTGCTTCTGGGACACCCTGTATAACTTCTGCGATATAGCATGTGTTGTTACCCTCCATATGGAGGGGGGCTATTGGGTCTAAGTTTAGGGGCCCGTAGCGGAGGTCCGCCAGAGATGTTGTCAAAAATTATTTTTTCACATCCCCCCCACCAATTATTAAGCGCGGGAGGCCACCAGAGATGTTGACAAAAAATGTTTTTCACATTTTCTCCCCCGCTGATCAATTAATAGGCGCGGGGGCCCGCCAGTGAATTTGGTAACGGGGCCCATGATTTGAAGCGGGGGGGCTTGGTTGTTATTAATGCAAACATTCCTTTAAAATAATTTAATGTGTACCTATATGTTTTAGGATACTATATAAAACAGTGTTACATGCATGATGAAGAAGTAAATAGGTGCCTGCAGCAGTCGACGAATTATTTAATAGCCAACATAAAAAGAGGTATTCCTGAGCTGGGATTAACGGAACCGGAGCCCATTATAATCGACGAAATCCAGCTGGCGTTGGGAAGTGGACCTGATGGATACCGAGCGACATTTAGGAACATTAAGGCGTACGGTGTCAGCAACGTCACGGTGACTGCCGTTAGGTATGCTTTAGAAAACTTTCTGTTTTGTTATATTGTAGTTTAGTTTAGCTTAAGCAATTTTTTCTTCAAACGTCAGAAAAACATGACATTTCTTAACTCATTTCACGACATTAAAGTTTGACCTTTTCGACGGCTATGCCTTGCCATTAACAACGGTGGTAATAGTTATTTTCCTTGTACCAGCTATGTAAGTCAGTTTTTGACGTCTGCCAGTGTTATGAAAGTGTCACTTACAGTCCATATGCCTCGCTATATACAAAAAAGTACAAAATTTACTTTTATGCCCCAGACCAAAAAATTAAAGTAATAATGAAGTTAAATAATAATGCAATTCTGACACCAACGACGTACACGTATTTTTGGCTGCCTCCCGAATGTCGACACTTTCATCATAATCCATATTTTTATTGCAAAAACTCACGTAAATAACTTGAATGGCGTAAATTTTTATGAAGTTATCAATTTGACAACTTAGTCACAGTAACCATAGCAGAAAGCAAACACACTCCAATTAGAGTCTAAGCCAACTAATAAATTAGTTGACATGTAGTTTGTTAACTAAAATTACTTAAGAGACAACGCCAATCACAAAGTTTCATCGGTAAAGCTAAAGCTGAAGTGGGGCGAAGGGTAGGCTCTGCACGTGGCGTCACAGCTAACCTCAAAAATGTGTGTTTCTTAAGATTTATGAGTATTACGCAGCTATTATTAAAATTTCTGCCTGGTTCCCGTATTTTCAACTAAAATCTAGTTCAGTGCAATGTTTATGAAGTTCTAAATACTTTATCCTAATAAAATAAGATTATTTTTGTGGGTTGAAAATCTAACCTGTAAATAGCAGTCTATTTCTATTAATCAACAATATTGAAAAATTATTTACGTGAATTTTTAAATGTTTGCTTGGAGCCAGTACGGCTGCAAGCTAAACATGTGTATACAAACAGAATAATGAGAATAAACTTGAAAAACTTAAAATTTAAGGTTATGCTGGTTACATGATGCAGATTCTGCTGTAGGTAGCACCATCTATTAAAAAGCACTGTACTAAAAATCTTGACTGGGAAAAAGCAGGCTTAGCCAAACGGCTGGCGTTATTAAACTGAAAAAGAGATATTTTTGTAAGTAAATGTCATTTAAAAATATGGCTCGACAGATGTGTAGGAAATTTAATTACGTTTAATTAAAAAAATATATATCCCGATCCGATGGATATTAGGGTCTCTAGAGATTTTTGAACAGTAAAATCCAGAATTTCCCCCCAAAAAAAATCGAAATTCTCATGGAACCAAAAGATTTGTGATGAAACGAACTCGTTTTACGGTATTTTTTTATTTTGTACTAGCTCTTACCGCTTCAGAGATATCGGCGAAAAATAGTAAAAAAAGCATGCATTTCGGAACCGAATATAGTGCAAAAACATGCAATCTTAAAACGTCTATATTTTTCGAAAAACACGGAGGGCCATACGATGTCGCCACGTAAAGAAGAAAAGTTCGAGTTGATCCGCGTCGTAAATTGCACAGTGCAAATCGAAAATTCGGCTCGGCACAAACGAATCAAAAGTGGCATTTTTTGACAATTAGCGAAAACGGCAAAAAAAAATGTCAGTCACACATGTCAATGTGGTAATGGTGAAGTTTGTATTTCATGGCTGCCATACTATACAGATTTACTGTCTGAACTATACTGCGCATGTGTAACCATTGACGTCACAGCTTTTAGAGGGAACTACCATTTTCAAATTATAAATTGAATTTGAAATAGGCGTCTGAATTTAAGATGCCAGCGCCAAAGTGGAGAACTCGTGAACTAATTATAGGCCGTTTGTTTATTTATTTGGCGAATACTTATATCGATTTTTTTCTGTTTATTGTTATTTTTGCCGTTAAAAATAATAACATTAATAATATATGACCTAAAGGTTTGTAAGATTTTGTTGTAAGTGATTTGCAAGATGTTAATGGCATTATTCAGCAAAATTCATATTTTTTAGGTTATCTGGTTTTCTCCTTGAAAAGTACAGTTTCTTCGACATAAACGGTGTCTGGATAGTTAAATATTAATAATAAACTTAAATATTTCTTTAAATTTATGTACAGTTGTAGTTTAAATCACTTTTTTTTCAGGAAACATGAGTGACATTTAGGTTAAGCATATTGCAATGTATGGAACATTTGGGAATCACTAAAAATGTAAAAATTCTAATTGTGTGTATGAAGGGGAATATGTTTTAAATGCAGGACATATTATTTTGTGTGGTACAACCCATATTCAACACAAAACTTAATAAATGTGTATGCTCTATGTTTACAAACAAGTGTTAGATCATGAAATTAGTGGTACCTACATTGAATATAGGAAACTGAAAAGATATTTATTAATTCTTTAAGTAAAATAACAAACAGTATTTTGTAAAATATGAAATAGAAATATTCAAATATAATAGTGCATGATGCAATAGTATACATTACTTTTATAAATATACTGAAATTGCATATATTTACTTATTTCAAAAATTTCACTTACAATGTGTGATTGCTCAGGCCATTATTATTGCTACTCGGGCCCCTCGGGCCACGGTTATTTGCACCAGCTTTTTTCCTCTCAATGCCTGGTTAAAGGTGTCTACATCAAAGAGGGTATGCTGTGAACATTGTCGTGCCAATTCAACTTTCACGAGTTATCCCTGCAATCTACAAAGGATACCGACTAGGTTGGCTCCAGCAAATTGTATTTTGTGTAGCCCCTTTAAACGCTATCATATTTTTAATAACTTAGCATCTCAGTTTATCATTATTTACTTATTGTTGATATCATCGTACACTAAAGGGACAATGACAGAAAGGCCTATAATTAGTTTGACTACAGATCACCAGGTGGCGTATTCCTTATTTTTAGACGCCTATACGTCCATAAAAAAATTGGCGTTACAAATACTCAGTTATTACTAATCCTAAAATGCTAACTTAATGTAAATACAAAATGTAATTTAATTGGACTACTCGTTAATAAACTCCTAAAACAGTTACATTTAATTCAAGTTAATTCTGACAATATAATAACATATTAATAGTACCTACTCAGTAATAGGATATTAAAATGAAAACAGCGTTCCATATTTATAGTTATAAGGTTCATATCATGTATTATGTATCTGTTAGTAATAAAATTGCGTTAAGAAATTGCAAATTTAAAATAAACCTTCACATAATATCAGTAGATCATTGACATGAGTGTGTTTCAGATTCATGAAGCATTGTTTGATGAAATTAATATGGAGAAACCATACAAATGAGGCTTGGCTGTATTTAAGTTTTGTATACAGACTAAAATTGTAATTTACTTTCATTAGCTCACCTCAACGATAAAAATTCCACTCTGGTCATTTGCTCGAGGGTCATTTGCCAGGCCACGAATTTTGCAAAAAACATACAACATTCGAAACAAATTCTCTTACATATATTTAGTTTTTATAAAATATTTGAATGCTGTTTTATGGATTACAACGTTTTGATTTCAAAATTAGTTCTATAAAATAACTCTAGCTGAACTGTGTACAGGGTGGACCAAATTAAATGGAATTTGAGGTTTTCTCCAAGACTATGGTAGATAGGCAAAAACCAATATAGGTGTCCTGAGCTCGATTTTCGAAAAACAAACAATGGCATTGGCATTTTTGAATGACCTCTATATCTCAATTACCAAGTGTCGAATCGAAAACAGAGTAACACATTCTTAAGGCACTTTTTCTAGTAGAATCCGTTGCTGATAAGAAGAAAATTATGTGTACCTCAGTTTTCGAGATATAGACACAACTTTTGTTTTTTTAAGTGGAACACCCTGTAAATTATTCCATTATTCGATCACAATCTAAATTAGCTCTCCAAAGATATATCATATGTTATATCTATCTCTAGAAAAAGTGGCCAACATTCGAAAAATTTAATATATTTCTTAGGAGGCCATAGAAAACTATTAACAAGAACACTTCTTATAATATAATATAATTTTGCCAAAAATAGGAAAAACTAAATTACAATAAATGCTCGAATTGTCTTCCATTGACATCTATGCATTTTTGACTCCTTTTCCTTACAGCATTTGTTGCATTTCCAATCATGACAGGAGTTACTGTCCGAAACGCAGCTAATGTTTTGTTTTCCAATTCTTCTATGTTATTAGAACGTTCTCTATGTATCAGACTTTTTAAATAACCCTAAAGCCAAAAGTCGGCAGGTGTTATATCGGGAGATCTAGCTGGCTACAAAATAGGACCATTATTTCCTAAAAATGAAACAATATCTAAACTACTTTGTTATTTATTAATGTCCAGTTAGCTAAATTAATTGTTAGTTATCAATTTAGTTAACTTAGCAAACTAGACATTGATAAACTAGTCCTGGGTGATATATAGATGAATGCTCAATCCTCCATAAATTAAGCATTTAAATAATTTCGTGCTTCATTTGACCTATAACCTGGGGCGCCATCGTGTTGGTAAATTAATCTTTGAAATTGCATATTAGGCATATTGTCTACAATATTGTCTTGTCGTAGAATCTAAATAAAATTTTCGGTATTATTTGGTATCCAATAAGACCACAACATACACCAAATCCAAATCGTCATTGACGATTAACTGTAGCGGTTACGAGTAGATTTTCATGAGCTCAATGGTGGTTATTATGCAGGTTAAAAATTCCGGCACTGCTTATATGGGCCTTGCTTGTCCATTTAATTGTTCCTTCAAATTCTGGCACTTCATTGCACTGACGCAAAAAACCACTGGCAAAAATCGAGACACGTCTTTGAAGGTCATTTGAGTATAGATGGACTAATCCTAATTTTGTAGGGTTTGAATTTATTCTTTTTTAAGCAACCCGAGGCAGTTGTTTTTGGGATTCCAAAATATTCCTGTATTTCGCGAGACAATATATTAGGCTTATCTCTTACAGTTTCTAAAACAATCTTTTCGACAGCTTCTCTACCTCACATCTCTCCTCAACACAAAATAATCGTGGTATCTTTTCAAGTACATCAAATAATCAAAAGCAACTTTGCGGAAAATCCCAGCTGCTGCTTTTCTCAAGATATCGACAAAAACGTTATTTTTCAATAAAAAAACTCCGAATTTGCTAATTATATGCATATATTCATATATTTATAGATAATATTTATGTATAAATATGTACTTACACTTCGTATACTTAGGTATATATATACAGGGTGATTCATGTAGGCCGTTCATTAGAAGTTTGTCAAGTTGCAGTTGGATTACAAATTTGAAACTTGGTATGCAGTCACAATCGATCATGCCCGTTCTACCTAAAATATTTTCAGTCCTGCAGCTATACAGGGTGTGCCAAAAGTCGGTACCAACTTTCTTATTTATAATGAAAACTTACAATTTTTCTTACATGATTCGATTGGCCTTCCAATTCTGAGTTTAAACAACCTAAGTTATGTTAACTGATTTGTTGCAGGTTTTGATACATGCCAATTTTTTTGAAAAAAATTGTCGCTGTAGTAGTTTACGAACAAATTTATATCTTGCAAACCATTCAAAATTATGAAACCAAATTGATGAAGCAGTTAACTGGAAGTCCCATCGGTGGTCCCATCTTGTACCATATGGGCGCAGGCGATTTTCAAATGTCGCAATAAAAAATTGTCAAAAAGTCGATTTTTTCAAAGAAAATTGAATTTTAGGATAAGTTACTTAAGCGTTTCCTACCTAACTTCACCCCCTATCGAGTTATGCAATTAAAATCTCGATAAAAATCAAGAAACACCTTATCTTGCCGAGATATTGCTTGGTTTTTCAAGTTTGCCATGGAAACAAAAGACAATTCTAATTCATTTAAAAATATGTATGCATATCTGTAACAGATCAGTTAATATAACTCAGAATTGGAAGGCCAATCGAATCATATAAGAAAAATTGTATGTTTCCATTTAACATAAGAAAGTTGGTACCGACTTTTGGCACACCCTGTATGGCTATAGCACTGAAAATAGGTAGAACGGGTATGATAGATTATGATTGCATACCAAGTTTCAAGTTTGTAGTCCAACCGCAAGTTGAAAAACATCTAACGAACGACCTACGTGAATCACCCTGTATATACATACCTAGACATACTTATATAAAGTGTAAGTACATATTCAAACATAAATATTATCGATAAATATATGAATATATGCATATAATTCGCAAATTCGAAGTTTTTTTATTGAAAAATAACGTTTTTGTCGATTTTTACCATGGCCTTC
The DNA here is from genome assembly GCA_936432065.2 of Rutpela maculata. NCBI lineage: Eukaryota > Metazoa > Arthropoda > Insecta > Coleoptera > Cerambycidae > Rutpela > Rutpela maculata. The sequence continues at coordinate 5,615,965 of OW386289.2, forward strand.
TCAATAAATATTAGAAATATGATAAATATGCATAGATGTCAATGAAAGACAATTCGAACTTTTATTGTAGTTTAGTTTTTTCTATTTTTGGCAAAATTATTTTATATTGTGAGAAGTTGTTAATAGTTTTCCATGACCTACTCACAAATATATTAAATTTTTCAAAAATTAACCACTTTTTCTAGAGATAGATATGGCATATTATGATATATCGTTGGATAGCTAATTTAAGTTGTGATCGAGTGTTTCATTTAAAAAAACAAAAGTTATGTCTACATCTCTAAAACTGAGACATGCATAATTTTCTTCTTATCAACAACGCATTCTATTCAAAATAGTGCCTTGAGAATGTGTTACTCGATTTTCAATTCGACACTTGGTAACTGAAATATAGAGGTCATCAAAAAATTCCAATTTTCCAAAAACGCTCTGTAGCTCGGTAGTTGAAAAAGATAGACGATCGCGGTTTGTGACATTGCTTTTTTCCCGAAAATCGAGCTCAGGATATCTATATTGGTTTTTGTCTATCTGCCATAGTTTTAGGGAAAGCCCCAAATCCCATCTAATTTGGTCCACTCTGTACAACTAACACAGCTTGACTGCGGTTCGAAGATGGGTAAAAAAAGAGCAAACAAAAAACCTACATTTTACATATTGTGGCTCTGCCAAATAACGAAACTAAAGATAGAGAAAAAAATCAGTATCCCTTAAACTACATTATCTAACGAAAAACATGAGTCCCCAAAGAAGTTTGTAAAGGGTATATAATTTGTGAATATTTGTGACTTTTTCGGTATTTCCCATTTTTTGTCAAAGTTGGTAACGACATGTTTTTCAGGTCGCCAATTACAATGGTGATATTGCCGATATCATATTTTATAGATGGCGCTAGTTACAGGACTTTTACGTGACACTTTAAGCCATAACTTTTTTGAGGTTAGGTTTTGGACATCGTCTTCTATTATAATCGAAACGCAATTTGGTTTCCTAAAGAAAAGGTGTACTTGTTTAAACGCGATAAAATGCACGTTTTCAGAGATATACGCGATTTTCAACTTTATCACACACCTCAAAAAAGTTATGGCTTAAAGTTTCACGTAAAAGTCGTGTAACTAGCGCCAGCTATAAAATATGGCATCGGCAATATCACCATTGTAATTAGTGACCTGAAAAACATGTCGTTACCAACTTTGAAGTAGACACGTATAATAGTCTCCAAGATAGAGACAAATTATGAATACAATTTTTTTGCTTTGCCACCCTGTATCTTGAAAACGAAAAGAGTTAGGCCACTACTTTTTGAGTTAAATCGACTTGTTTTGATGTCAAGTATCTACGGCTAAGCGTTGTCCCAATCTTTTCGAAACACCCCGTATAATTACAAAACTCACAACGAAAACTAATTCATAAAAACAGTTTTAAGTTATCCTGTTCCTGAGAATTCCGAAGTTTTGCCGATTTTTAGGCTTCATTGACTCGACTAAAGATATATAGTCCAGTCAACGATAGAGTTCTAGAGAGCATGGAGGAGAGGAGAATTTTCCTCTTCAGGAATGTGTTGGGGATAGGAGGTAAACATACTGAAAGTCCCCGCCCCTAGCCCCGCCGCTTCAGGGGACGTCCCTTTTTACGATTCTTGGTTTATAACTTGGAAACGATGCGTCGTATGGAAAAAGATAATCTATGCAAAATTAAAAATAATTAAATTTCCGACAAGAATGTCTATATTAATTTTCTTCCTATGTGTTATAGTTTACGAGATATTCGCTAGCCAAAATAGGTGCCTTGAATATTTCTATCAAAGCGGTTTACCCTGGTCTCCTAATAAATCATAGTCACAAAACAATCTTTATTTTACAGCATTCGATGTAATTACTAACATAATATTTTGTCGAAATCTATACATTTCCTTAAATATACAGTGTGACTCACTGAAAATGAAGACACCCTTATAACTTTTTTTATTTTGTTTCCGATTTGAATCAAATTTTACTCAAGTATAGAACAAATTAGAATCTACTTATGACCAGAAAAACATTCGCCTGCTGCAAAGGCGGTACCAAAACGAGGAAAAAATAAAAACATTTTGAATGTTAAAAATTCTAAAAAATGCATCGGATCGGCGTCACAAACGTACATACACCAAACTTTGATTTGATTATTGATGGGGGATTTTTCATACATAAGCTCATTTGGCAAAGGGGATCCTCAGTTTCTGCAATTTGTGGTGGATACGTGAAATTCGTCAAGACCCACTAATACGATTTTTAATTTTTTTCAGCATATTCTGGTACCGCAGGTGGCTTTGCCTTTGTAGCAGGCGAATGTTTTTAAGGAAATGTCTAGATTTCGACAAAATATTACGTTAGTAAATACGTCGAGTGTTGTAAAATAAAGATTATTTTGTGACTGTGATTTATTAGGAGACCACGGTAAACCGCTTTGATAGAAATATTCAAGGTACACTTCTGTGCAATAAAATTCCGTACACCCATTTTTCTCTATATTAAATCATTCTTTATTTATTTGTCAGTGTCAGTGACATATTTTCAAAATGCCGAAATTAACTGAACATGAAAAAATTCTAATTCTCTCTAAATTGAAGAGGGATGGTTTATCAGAGCAGTTGCTAACCATTATCACTTAAATAAAAGTACCGTTATGAGTGTGAAGAAAAGGTGAGAGGAGGAAGGTCTCATAAAGAGAAAAACGGTTCAGGCCGATCGAGAAGTTCAAATCTCGCTCAAGATGAAACGCTCTTTGGCTATTTGGGGGAAATCCGTTTCAAACAGCAGTAGATGCTGTGTCCATGATAAATTTGCCAGCATCGAGGTCAACAGCTAGCCGAAGGATAGGAAAATCGGAATTAAAAAACTGTGTAAGTGCCAAGAAGACCATTTTAACAGAAGAACATAAGCAAGCCCGCATTTTGTTTTGTTTAAATTATGTCTATCGTCCGTTGGAGTTTTGGAACAATGTTGTGTTTACCGATGAAAAAGTTTTTCAGTCTTGTAATGACGGACATATACGGGTATACCGTCCTGCAAATACCAGGTTTCATGAACGCTACGTGTCTCCGCGGAACAGGTCCGGGCGATTTTCTGTTAATGTTTGGGCATGGATAAGCGTGTATGGCCCTAGTGTAGCGTGGCGTATCATGGGTAATGGTAGATTTAATGGACAGGTTTATATTTAATATATTTCCACTGGATGTGGAAGTAAAATTATCACAGGCAGAAACGTGCAGAACAGCCATGCAGAAAACCGCTTTTTAATGTTTTGAGCTTTCAGAATCTGGCCTTATCTCGGACACAATTTTTTAACGTCATTTTTACATCTAAATCATTAACATTTTTCCAAATACCTTACTTATAACATTTCACAATCAATGTAACTTTTTTATAACCTATATGATAATAAAAAATCTAAATTCCAAAAAGACTGATTCACATCACTTAATATTAGTAAAAACTGGATTACTATACTCCCGTACACTTTTCAAGTGTACGGGATTTTCTTGCAGAGAAGTGTACCTAATTAATTGATTTATTAATTATCTATTTTTGCTGGCGAATATCTCGTAAACTATAACACATGGGAAGAAAATTAATATAGACATTCTTGTAGGAAATTTATATTTAATTTTGCATAGATTACCTTTTTTCATACGGCGCATCGTTTCAGAGTTATAAGCGATGAATAAAAAAAAAATATTCCTTTTATGCCTGCAGTACACTCTCGCCGAGGCGTTGCGAGGACAGGCGAGCGCGAGAGTGTACTTGCTGCTCTCGCATCGCCCCGTGCGCCCTCGCTTCGCCTCGCCTCGCCTCGTTAACGCTCCGATTTGTGTCGGTTTTTTGGCCACGAGTCAAAAGGAACACAATCCGCGAGGCCGAGGGCACCTAGTATATTCTCACTTGCTCTCGTCTGGGGGAGCTGAATTTTTGCAAAAAGGGCAATTGTTAATTAAAAATTTGTTGCAACTTACCTAATTGACGAAAAAATTTGAAAATTATCGACCATAAAGATCTTCCAGATGAATTCAGAAAAAAATATTACGTCGAAACGCGACAAAACTCAAAGACAAATATTTACTCTAGTGCTTATCCAGTCGTTCTAATTAATCGTACTAATTAACTAATCGCTCTAATTAAGTTCTATTCAACAAAAATCAAGTATTGTGAGAACGTGAACAAAAATAAAAACTTATTTTATTTTCTCTCGTGAAAAGTGACTTTTATTTCAAACTTAACTCATATACAGGGTGTTCAAAATTCACGGAACAAAAAGTGGGTGATAGAGCAGTGTCTTCTGTGCACGAATTAATTACAGACAGACAGAAATTGGTACCAAGATTCTTGTTTCGTTCATGGCCCGAAACAATAAAACTTTCTTTTGGCCCAATAAGGAACATAGGCAGGAGCTCGAGTGCACTGGAATTTTGAGCAAATTAAAAGATGCACCGGTTCCAATGTCATCAAAATATTTTAAAGTTTTAAATAACAATGAAATTGACACACTTTTTAACCAAATATTTAATAAGTAGTACGTAGTAGATTTTGTAACTTCTTGTTTTATTTCATTTTTTTCAATAGGTATTAAACATTACAATTTTGTTCTATTTTGTTTTCATTTGTTTATTCTCATATCAATTCGAAAGTTTATTATACTGTTAGTAATTAGTTCATTCTGATGACGAGAGTCATTCTGTGTCATTCCGATGATGCATTGTTAACATAATTTTTGTACTACATTACACAAAAAAACGTTTGGAAACCATACTTCTTGGAGAAAAATTAAGTAAACTTAACCTGAGAAACCTAAAATCTGGTGCCCTAAAACATCATACATAGTTTAGAAGCATTTATAAGGCTAATTTGCTTATTAATTTATTAATTTTCTTTAAAAATATGGTCTGGCTGGGTTATTAGGCTACAGATGAGGGGGTTGATTGCCGTTCTGCAAAGATTACCTCATAACTAACATATTCTGAGAATTTTATCGATTTGGATTTCTGGAATAATATTGTAACAAATATTTTTTTATAGTCAAGGGAATATTTTGATGTCCATTTCATGTAATTTCCTTTATGGGCATTTTTCATATGCTTAACCGGCTTTATTAATTCAGGCATGTTTCATTGTTATACAGTGAGGTAAATAACGATAATTAAAATCACATTTAAATTTTCAACACTCACTATTTCAATGAATTGTTTTCATTCACCATCTTCTTGGTTTCCAAGGATTTTCAATTTTATATTTTTTGTATATATGCACATAATTAAAATATGCAAACGCACAATAAGCTGCAGCGGGGGCAATTTCAGCAACGTCCATGTCATTATTAGAAAATATTATTTTCAACACAATTTTTTTCTTTAAAATGCTAGGAATCATGTCATGTAATTCAATACTTCGTCAGTATTAGCTAGAAGAGTAGTTGTTTTGATTGATTCTCCAATAATGAGTGTTTTTAAATATTTACCTAATTAGTATATTAGCGTGCCCAGATTAGGGCAACAATATACAGAAAGTAGGTAATTTCGTAATAAAGTTGTGATTTGCTTAATACCTAAATAATATTTTCCAATCATGATAGAAGCAAATAAATAAAATTAATTAATTGTAAAAATATCCATGTCTTTCATTCACATTACTAAAAACAGAGACATTCGCCGAGCGGTCTCGGCGAGAGTATACACATCGCCCTCGTGCTTCCTCACCTCGTAAATGTCTCGCCGAGACATTCGCCGAGCGGTCTCGGCGAGAGTGTACTGCAGGCATTAGTATGTTTACCTCCTAACTACCTCCAACACATTCCTGAAGAGGAAATGATTCATTGACTGGACTAATAGTTAATAAATAAGATTATATTCATAACATAGTGCATCCAGTGTTAAGTACATTTATGTTAATAATTGATATTTATGGTTCTATTTGTAGGTCCGACCTAGACAGTAATCAGTTTCAATTCACTATGTACATTCCAAAAATTTCAGCAAGAGCCGTATACGAATCCAGTGGAGTACTGATTTTAGTACCGGCTTCTGGTGGAGGAAATTATTGGGGAGAATATGGTAAGGTGATTCACATTCTCTAATTACATTTAAAACTGAATTAAACAATAACGTAAAATTTACAAATAAATGATAATACCGGTGGGGCTGTACACCTAACAGGCAACCGCGACAGACGGCGTGATGCCATCAGACGTGCTATGCAGCAAACGGAGGCCAACTAGAATAATTTTCATGAATCAAAAAACGTCTGACAGGACGCACAGTGATGCTTTTTTTCAAAACAGGCGTCAAAAATCGGTAACCTAGCCAATTCTCGATAATAATTTACGAAACTTGGTAGATAGTACAGTATCTAGAGGTAAAAAATATGCAAAACTTCGGAATAATGTCATATTGAACGGATTTTTTTCATTTTTGGCAGTAAATGCTTCACAGAAAAGTTTGTATATTGTGCGAGGCTTGCTAATTTCTAGGGGGTGGATGCCACCCTTAAAAAAATATATATTTATTGGAGCTGAAGTAGAATCAAATTTTAAAAAGAAAAGGTTCTATGCAATTTTTCACATAAATTAATAATTTCTAAGTTGTAACGACTTCAAAATTGCGATTTTAGCTTAAAAAAAAGTATTTCCAAACGGCTTTCGTCAAGTATCTCGAAAAGTATTACTTTATCGAAAAAATGTTACAGACCAATTACAGAAAGTACAAACTGGGAATGAATTATATTTTTTGTTTATTGATGTAGGATTAATAATTTAGGAGATATTTAAGTTTATATTTGGCATCCAAGAGTTCATAATATAATTATTTAGAGTGAGAGTTAAATATCTCAGAAACTGTGACATCTACGTCAAGGATGCTAATAGGTAGAATAATGGGTATTAATTAAGTTTTCAACTGTTTTGTTATTTGTTTCTGTAGCATAAAAAATAAAGAAGTTATGACCAAAGCAATGTGCATTTACACATTTTTTTTAATAACAACGTCGTCATTTTGTTACTGTAATTAGCCAGTAATTAAAAAAAAGGAATTTCAAACACCGTTTCTCATTAATATATAGCATGACGTAGACGCTCAAATTTTTTGGTTTGTATACAGCACTTGCTTTAGAAAAAAAATACGCTTTAAACTATAAAGGTATTTTCGATAAAACGTAATTTTTTTCCCTTTTCCAAATATCTCGATAAATATTAGTTTTATTGAAAAATGGGTAGAGAGCAAAAATAAAGCTCATAAGTTGATACTGAATTTCGCTTGTTTATTTATTTACATAGATTTAATAGTTTCGGAGATATGAAAGTTTACAAGTTTACAAATGGTCCGAACGTTTATAAGACGAAAAATGTAGTTTAAATGTTAAATATCTCAGAAATTGTGACACCTACGTCACGCATGCTAAGAAATGAAATTAAAGACAATTAATTTCGCTTTCAAATTATTTTTTACTCGTTCCTGTAGTATAAGAAATAAAGAAGTTATGACGGAATAATATGATTTATATTTTTTTATATAAAAAGGTCGCCATTTTGTTACTCTAATTAGCCAGTAATTTAAAAAAAATATCTCAAATACAGTTTTTCGTTAAGATGTAGCATTACCTAGATGCTAAATTTTTTTTGCTCATTTAAAGCACTTGCTTTAGAAAAAAATGCATTTTAAACTTTAAAGGTAATTTCGAAACACTTGGATACCAAATATATACTTAAATATCTCCGAAATTATTAATCCTACATCAATAAACAGAAAATATAATTAATGTCCTACAAGTCTGTTATTTTACAATAACCACCCTATTTTGAGATACATTAAATGAAAAATAACGCCCTAGGGCGTTATGAATATCTATAACGCCCTAGGGCATTATAAAATTATAATACAACCCAAAACTAGCAAATTATGATACCGTTATTGACAAACAAAATACGTTGCTATGCAATGGCGGCGTTTACAAACAATTTTGATTTTTACTCTCTTTTAAATCAAATCGTTCTGAACATAATAGATGTCAAATTAATAAATCGTAAATGTCAAAAAAAAAGAAATTCGAATTAAATAACAGACTTGCAGGACATTAAACGTTGAAGGCACCACGGGTGTTATAGGATAATGACGCCCTCGGTCGACGTACATTCCCTCGGGCCAAGGGCCCTCGGGATTGTACACTGCCGACCTCGGTGCGTTATTATCCTTATAACACCCTTGGTACCTTAATAACTATAATTCCCAGTTTATACTTTCTGTAATTGGTCTGTAACATTTTTTCGGTAAATACTTTTCGAGATACTTGACGAAAGCCGTTTGGAAATACCTTTTTTTTTGAGCTAAAATCGCAATTTTGAAGTCGTTATAACTCAAAAACTATCAATTTATGTGAAAAATTGCATAGAACTTTTTCTTCCTAAAATTTGATTCTAGTAGTTCGGAGATATGAAAGTTTACAAATGGCGTCCGAACATTTATAAGACGAAAAATGCAGTTTAAATGTTAAATATCTCAGAAATTGTGACACCTACGTCACGCATGCTAAGAAATGAAATTAAATACAATTAATTTCGCTTTCAAATTATTTTTTACTCGTTCCTGTAGCATAAGAAATAAAGAAGTTATGACGGAAAAATATGCGTATTTATATTTTTTTATATAAAAAGGTCGCCATTTTGTTACTCTAATTAGCCAGTAATTTAAAAAATATATCTCAAATACAGTTTTTCGTTAAGATGTAGCATTACCTAGATGCTCAATTTTTTTTTGCTCATTTAAAGCTCTTGCTTTAGAAAAAAATGCATTTTAAACTTTAAAGGTAATTTCGAAACACTTGGATACCAAATATAAACTTAAATATCTCCGAAATTATTAATCCTACATCAATAAACATAAAATATAATTAATTCCCAGTTTGTACTTTCTGTAATTGTTCTGTAACATTTTTTCGATAAAGTAATACTTTTCGACATACTTGACAAAAGCCGTTTGGAAATACCTTTTTTTTAAGCTAAAATCGCAATTTTGAAGTAGTTACAACTTAAAAACTATCAATTTATGTGAAAAATTGCATAGGACCTTTTCTTCTTAAAATTTAATTCTATTTCAGTTCCAATAAATATATATATTTTTCAAGTGCCACCCCCTGAGAAGGGGTGGCATCCACCCCCTATAAATTAGCAGGCCCCTACACAATATAAAAACTTTTCTGTGAAGCATTTACTATTATACTGCCAAAAATGAACGAAATCCGTTCAATATGACATTATTCCGAAGTTAAAACCTCCAGTTAGTGTACTAAGAGTTAAGTATTTGGATATATGCTAAATTCAGTTTTGCTGCAGAAATATATTTTTTTCAATGTGGCGGCTTCAAAATTTGGGTTAGAAGAAGCAAACAAAAAAAAAATCCTGATCCTGGAATTCGACCCGAGTAGTCCGATGAATTCGAATCCGACCTCAGAAAAGCCCAAACATTTTGAGCTAGAGCGAAAAAACACCCTTAGAATAGGGTAAAATCGCTCCTCGTATATGGTGACAATAAGTACATGAAAAAGTATTCCTAATGTTTTTGAGGTTGATGATTTCAAATTTCAACATGCCAAAAGCCAAAAATTGATTCTTAGGGCGAAAATCTAGTAAAATGGGAGGTGAAAGGGGTGTAAAAATGAGAATTTGACAAAACACGTAATTTTCATTCTAAACTCATATTTCTGGAGGTTTTTGAGATTGACGATTTCAAATTTCAACATGCCAGAAGCCAAAAATTTATTTTTAGGGTGCAAATCGAGTAAAATAAGGGTTGAAAAGGGTGAGAAATTTTCATTCCGAAAGGTGCCACAGGCTAGTGGCTCCCTCCTATATTTCCTTTATTTTTTAACTTATCCATTTGAAATTTGGGGTGCATAAACTGCCTCTAAAAATAGATTTTTGAACACAAAAAACGGTATGAGGCCATTTCCGGTTTACCAGAAAATTACACCAACTTTCGATTTTTAAATGGAACACCCTGTATATTTTTGCATATTTGGATTCAAGACACCATTCTGAGTATACCACGAGATTTTCGCGAGTTTTTGAGTCGATGTTCAGTTTTTTAAAGCATTTTAAGACATTCGTCTAGAGTGCTTTGGAATACCAAAATTTGTTCTATGGCAGGTAAAGTCCAAGGGAAAAATATAATTTTCCGTTTAATTTCATTAATAACTATTTACGAAGCCTCCAAAATTGAACAAATCACTTTTTTATCGAAAACTTTTTTTTTCAAATGGGAAGGTGGTGGCTGGTGGCTCATACTGTTCAATTTTTAGATTTTTTTCTGAATACATTGATATCCATTTCAAATCTATGCTATTTGTTTTTCTATTTTATTAAATTTATTTAAAAATAAAAAATCACTTTCAAAATAATTTTTATTGATCCTTATACTTTGCACTAGTGCTTATACCTATTAAAAAACAAAAGAGAAAACCAAAAGGCTATTATTCACAAAAAGGTAGTTATTCACATTTCATTATTAGACATATGATTTTTGCAAAGGCAACTATGTTAAAGTTCAAGAAAAATTATATTGAAAGTGATTTTTTATTTTTAAATAAATTCAATAAAATAGAAAAACAAATAGCATAGATTTGAAATGGATAACAATGAATTCAGAAAAAAATCTATAATTTACTGAACAATATGAGCCACCACTTTCCCATTTGAAAAAGAAAGTTTTCGATAAAAAAGTGATTTGTTCATTTCTGGAGGCTTCGTAAATAGTTATTAATGAAATTAAACGGAAAGTTATAATATTTTTCCCTTGAACTTTTCCTGCTGTAGAACAAAGTCTGGTATTCCAAAGCACTCTAGATGAATGTTTTAAAATGTTTAAAAAACTGAACATCGACTCAAAAATTCGCAAAAATATCATGGGTGTACTCAGAATGTTGTCCTGAATCCAAATATGTAAAAATATACATTTAAAAATCGAAAGTTGCGATCATTTCCGGGTAAATAGTCTCATACCGTTTTTTATGTCCAAAAATCCATTTTTACAGGTAGTTTATGCACCCCAAAGTTCAAATGGATGTTAAAAAATAGAGGAAATATAAGAGGGAGCCACTAGCCCGTGGCACCCGGTATTTCTAGGGGTTTTTGAGGTTGCTGATTTCAAAAAGTAACCCCCAAAATAGGCCAAAAATCGCTCATCCTCTCGCCCTCAAATTTTGTTTTAAACTAAGTGCTAAATTATTGTTAATAATGAGAACATCCTGAGTACAAAATTTCAAGATGAGCATATGCTTAGTTTCTGGGATATGATGGATTGAAGTTGTTAGTAGAGTAAAATCTGGAAGTAAAGTCGCTTAGTTTTCGAGAAAAAAAAACCGGCGTAGAACCAAACCAGACTTAGTGGGATTCTTTAGTAAGATAATCGTGTACACGAAATCGTTTTTTACATTTTTCGGTGGTCGAGAACTTTTTTATTTCGGAAAAACTCAAAAAAATAGATTTTTAATGAAATATGTTTTTTAATGTCTCCACCGCTATATCTCTGAAAATATTTGAGCTATCGAGCTATTTTTTTTTTAGATTAAAGTAGACACAATAGCGCTTCCCACGTGAACCCGATTTATTTTTTTTAAGTTGGTAAAATAATAGGAAACTCAAACTTGTTATTTTCAGTAGCGTAATTTTAGGCAATCGAGAAAAAAAATTAAATTCTTTTTTGCTCATTTAAAGCACTTGCTTTAGAAAAAAATGCATTTTAAACTTTAAAGGTAATTTCTAAACCCTTGGATACCAAATATAAACTTAAATATTTCCGAAATTATTAATCCTACATCAATAAACAAAAAATATAATTAATTCCCAGTTTGTAAGGTGCTTTCTGTAATTGGTCTATAACATTTTTTCGATAAAGTAATACTTTTCGAGATACTTGACGAAAGCCGTTTGAAAATACCTTTTTTAAAATCTTGTATTTTAAGCTAAAATCGCAATTTTGAAGTCGTTATAACTTAAAAACTATCAATTTATGTGAAAAATTGCATGGAACCTTTTCTTCTTAAAATCTGATTCTATTTCAGCTCCAATAAATATATATATATATATATATATATATATATATATATATATATATATATATATATATATATATATATATATATTCTAAGTGCCACCCCTCGAGAGAGGGTGGCACATTTTTTATGAATGATATCTAATTTTTTAGATGACAGTAAGCAACTCCACCCCAACCTAGAATGTCATATATTAATCTAGATTCAACTGATGCTACTTCTACGCGACTAATCTGACCAACCCTGCATGCGAGGTGTATTAATTGCGTTCCAATGTCGCGTTTAGCGCTGATAAAAAAAATCGCTGTTGCCAAACAGTACACTTTAGGAAAAAACATATTGTTTCAAAAACTTTTGTGATTATTAGGCTTTATTTTCTTCGCTGCATGTATGCAAATATTTTCAAAAATAAAAAAGTTGGTGAAGATTTCAATACACAAAATATGTATTTTTAGTTTATTTGATTTTTAGAGAAATGAAAGTGCGAATTGTGCCGTTTATATTTGTAAAAGCGCTACAGTGTGTGCTTTAACTTGACACAAAGCAAATTTCGGTACCTTTAATAGTTTTAAAGATAAACAAAAAAAAAACAATTTTCTTTAAAAATACATTTTTTTTCACTTTTTATTGATTTAAAAAGTTCGAGACCACAAAAAAATATCGTAAAATATGATTTCATATGCCCGGTGACATACTCAAAGGAACCTAATATGTTTGACCTGGTTCTACGCCAAAAAAAAAAAAACGACACGATAGACTTACGAAATCGCTGCTCTATGTGGTGCAATATAGGAGCATATCAATAAATACACAGCCCCACAAAAAATGAATACTCATCAGCTATCGCAGAGCAATCAAGATATACTTATAGTTTTTTGACGCAGAATTCAAATCTAAAATCGCAAAATCCGTATACAAGTTGTTTCAGCTAAAAGTCCCCGGGTCATTATCTCGTAAAATAATAAAGATATTTAAAATTTGTAAATCGCGGATAATTGACACCAAAAAAGTCTTAAGTAACTGCAGTTAGAATTGTTCCTTCGCAGTGCAGTCATGGCGCTGCGGTGAGAAATTATTTTTCGATGGCTGGAACCTTGAAACATGATTCATACGATTAAAAAATAAATTATGAATGATTTTGACTATGTAAAAAATTTTGTAAATACCAGCCGTTTTGGAGCTACATGAATTTTTTTATCCACTTTTTTGTCTCTGTAAATTATGAAAACTTTTCTGTTTATCATTTTAGAACATCAATTATTTAGAACTTTTATCTTATTATATTCCATACTTCTTATATTATTACATATTTTGAAAATTTTTACTAATTTCAAATTTTAAAAATTAGTTGCATTTGAAAAATTTTGAAAATTATAAAAATTTTCAAAATATGTAATAATATAAGAAGTATGAAATATAATAAGATAAAAGTTCTAAATAATTGGTGTTCTAAAATGATAAACAGAAAAGTTACAGAAGTTTTCAAAATTTACAGAGACAAAAAAAAATGGAGAAAAAAATTCATGTAGCTCCAAAACGGCTGGTATTTACAAAATTTTTTACATAGTCAAAATTATTCATAATTTATTTTTTAATCGTATGAATCATGTTACAAATTTTAAGTATCTTTATTATTTTACGAGATAATGACCCGGAGACTTTTACCTGAAACACCTTGTATACGGATTTTGCGATTTTAGATTTGAATTCTGCGTCAAAAAACGCTAAGTATATCAGGTGATAATGACAAATTATTTGATTGCTTGAAAAATAAGTCGAACAATTTAAATATTCACCAAGTAGTGGAGTTGATTAGGGTTTTAACCCCGGAACCCGGCGAAAAAGATGAAATCGTCTCAAACTTTTTGCAGCGTCTATTTTGAATGAATTTATAATATTCTGTAATTGCAGAGGGAGTCAAAATTAAAACATATCTGAAAGGAGCGAGAAGAAATTACGATGGACGAACTTATTTAAATGTTCAACAGATGAAAATGGATTTCAGTGTCAAAGACATTAGAATGGGAGTGGATGGTATCCATAATGGGAATAGTGTAATACGTAAGTTTCTTTGATTAAAAGCACATATGAAATTCATATTTCGTTACTTGGAAATTGACTTTTTATTAACTATCTTAATGTATATTAAATTATCTGGCCCTAACGTTAGATAAATGTGTAATCATGTCACATACTACAAAAAAAAGAAACACTGTTCGGCAACGCTGTGCCGATAAGGAAAAACAATATCGAAACAGCCGATATGTTTCAACTTTTGGAGCATATAGCACAACTTCCTTTCTTGTTTTTTTCTTTGACCCTGTCATTGCTTTTGACTTGTTTGGTTTACTATGTCATGTAAATGTAATATTTAGGGTTTAAAATTACCTTTTCTGAACTGAATCTTATCTTGCGTTATATTGAAACCTGTGTGTACTTTCTTTTTCAGAAGCTGCTTTAAATTTGTTTATCAATTCGAATAGTCAAGAACTGCTGAAGGAAATGAAACCATCTCTAAAGAAAAAACTGCTGATTCTGATGAGAAATTTCGCGGACAATATATTTTCTAATGTCCCATACGACGAGTTTCTGGCCTAGTCGTTAATTTTACCATAGAAATAGTGTATATTTTTACCTAGATCTTGTATGATTTCAATATTAATTTTATTGTACATTTAATATTTATTTTGTAAAATATTACGTTAGAATTAAATTAAACTAATTTTAATAAATCGAAAATATAGTTTAGTCAATGGTTCATTCGTTTTCAAGGTAGGTAAGTTAAACTAAGACTGCAAATACATTACGCGGATGAAATAAACTTCAGTTCATCTGATAGTAAAAATAGGCCATTGATGGTTTTCTTGTCAAAAGTAGGGATTGATGAAAGTCAAACTTATGCGGACAGTAGATAACAACAAAGCGGCTGCAAAAAAAATCAGAGAGGTTTTACAGAAAGTAGACTTTGAACTTGCTAATAAATTCTGTCATTCAGATGAATTAAAGACGTCATGGATGGCTACTGAGATGCCTGATGAAATATTAACATTTTTGTCTGCTTTTTTAAACATTAACAAAGGTCTGCTGTTATCAACTACTACGAATAAAGAAGATTACGATCCAGGTCAGTCAGAAATGGACACACAAGGCGATGACGACGAATGTGATGTTGAACATGGTGCAACCTGTCATGATAAGAAAATGGCTGTACCTGCTAAAGTAATATACTCCATTCATCGTGGCATGAAACAAACGCATCTTATGGCTGGTCATACTATTTACGATAAGTGTAAAAACCGAGAGTTAATTACTTGTATGAATAGAGCATTAGTTTCTGTGAGCTACAATGAAGTGTTGCGTAAAAGACAGCCTTTTTGCAACTAAGGCATCTCTTATGGTGGCTGCTTCTTGTACTCTTTTTCTTCCATTAACTGTGTCTTGTTAATGTCTACAGCCTGACAAATAATGCACTTCTTCACGTCAAATAAATCATTTGGTTTTCCTTGGCGAACAGTTGCTAGTCTCATTCCCATCCTCTGATGATCATCCATTTTCATCAATGTTAGTTTACCTGTAAAATAAAAATATCTTTATGAAATGAACATTCCAGTTTTTAGGATGTATCAGCATAAATATTACAGTAAAGTAGGCCAGTTTTCAAATTGCGGATTACGTCCTGTAATAGATAGTTCACTCAAATTAGGAAAATAGCGGAGAAAAATTCTGAACAGCAGTTTCTCTGCATAGGAAGTAAGTATTCAACTTTTAGAACAAGGTTTTGTTTATGATTTTTGAGATATATACATATATATATACACGTTTTTTGTGTTTTTTTTTCATTTAGATGTACGCGCTTTCAAGACTAAACGAACATAGGTAAACATGTTCAGAATACGACTATAAAAAAGGTTCTATACATTTTCCCGATTATCCCACTGGTTTTTCCGGAAAAGCGACTTGAAAAATATATATATGTTTTTTTCGTGTATTTTTTATTTTGAATGCAAATATCTCGAAAAGTGCGCGATTTTAGGGCCAAATGAACATAAGTAAACGTGTTCAGAATGAGATTTCCTGCAAAAAAGCTCCTATACATTTTTCCGATTATCCCACTGGTTTTTCAGGAAAAACTTCTTGAAGAATATATATATTTTCTTTTTCATGTTTTTTTTTTCATTTTGACGTATATATCTCTCTTAAATATATAGAACCTTTTTTGTAGGAAATCATATTCTGAACAGTTTAGTAATGTTCATTAGCCTTAAAAATGCGTACTTTCTGAGATATATACGTTCAAATGAAAAAAAAAAAAAATATATGAAAAAGCAAGTATATATATTCTTCAAGAAGCTTTTCCGGAAAAACCAATGGGATAATCGAAAAATGTATAAGAGCTTTTTAATAGAAAATCTCATTCTAAATAAGTTTATTTATATTCATTTAGCCCTAAAATCGCGTCCTTTTCGAGATATTTGTATTCAAAATAAAAAAACACGAAAAAACACATAGATATATTTTTCAAGTCGCTTTTCCGGAAAAATCAATGGGATAATCGGGAAAATGTATAGAACCTTTTTTTGTAAGAAATCGTATTCTGAACACGTTTACTTATGTTCGTTTAGCTTTAAAAACGTGTACTTTTCAAGATATGAAAGTCTAAATGAAAAAAAAACACGAGAAAACCTATATATATGTATATATCTCAAAAATTATGTCTTTTTTTTCTGCGCATAAGCAAAAAATTGTTCTAAAAGTTGAGTACTTACTATCTATGCAAAGAAACTGCTGTTCAAAATCTTTCTTTAAAACGACGTTTTTTTTCCTAATTTGAGTGGACTAAGAGGAGTCCGGTAAAACATTTAGTACTAATTTTCTTTAATAAATAGCGTCAAGAAACTTCACAAACCATCATAATCAATTCCTTGCCCTTAAATACATACATGAGTAGTATGTAAGTATGTAAATATATACAAAATAAAATCGGTGTCGGCCATTTTGGAAAATGGCGTCTAAAACACCCGGTCCAGAATATGGTGATGTCTAGTCAACTTTTTCTGACTCTCCTGTATGTACTTCAGTCGATTCTGTTGGTCAGATAAATTAGTATTAAAATTTTTACGGGACTCCAGTACAGGGACAGGACTAATAACATACAAACTTGGCAGGGGTAATATACCAGATATCAAGATCACTTTTCGGTCGCCATTTCTTTATTTTTTAACGGATTAAGATGAAATTGCGCACGTGTCACATGCTACCAATACAACACTCTCTGATCCCCCTGTTAAGTTACTTAGAAATTCAGAAAGCAGACAAAATTTACAACAAAAAAAGGTCCTTTGACATTTTAACGTTGAACGAACGGGGAAACGCTAACACGCTTCGAAACATGAGCCTAGGCGCTAAGTTACACGTCGCACATACGGGTATTTGAATGATCTACGCGGCCAAAAATATTTTTTGGTCTTTATCTGTTCTAAACAATATTACTGAATAAAACAAAACTCTTAGTGTTTGGTTCAGGCGTATTTAATGTAAAAAAGTAACAAAAAAAATGCTAACATTCGTCAGACAAAATATTTTTATATTCACGTTCGAACAAGTGTTTTCGGGTCACACATCTTACTCCCGAGGGACCTTGTGAACCTAAAACAAAAATACATTCTTTTAAAATGCATAAGACTTTATATACAATTTTTTTTTAATGAATCTACCCTAATAAAAAAATACCCTAATAGCACTTATCCGCGCTTTTCCGCGGCTAATTTTTTTATTAGTCACTGCTAAAGACTTCAAACTTTCGACTGTATTAAAGAGTACAGCTGGATCTAACTTGGAAGTATAACAAATACTAAAACCTAACCTTAAAATTATAAAAATAATTGAAATTATGTTATAGTTAGTGCATTTGTACCTGCCATATCAAAACCCATCACTATCATTTCCGAGATAAAAGTAGAATTAAAAATATTCACTGTTAAAATTTATGAATTCACACAAACGCCGAAAACAGACACATACACCAACCAAGACGATCGCAATCCGACTTACCCTGTATAGGCGGAGTGCACGGCAGAGAAGTGGAAGGGGTCGGGTATTATTCTCGGACTAGTCTCCTATCCCAACTAGCCGTTTGCTTTTTACACTATTCCATTTTGAAAAACCGCTGCCCAAGGAATCACTACTTCCACATCCAGATTCTCTATCCAAGTCACTCACAACGAAAAAACTTTGTATGTGAAAATATTTATTTATGGAACTTTAATAATTTAATATTTGAAATCCTCTACCCCAAAAACCCATATAACGATACCCCACATCGGTAGTGGGGTGGGGGTGGTGATAGGGGGGTGGTAGTGGGGGGTGGATCAAGTAAAAAAATATTTTGAGGTTTCTGGTCCCTGTACATGCACTAAATCACATTTTTTTTTTCATCCCCTTTAATAAGGAGGTGGGGGTGGGGGTGGGGGTGGTAATGGGGGTGGCTAATGCCAAAAATTTTTTTCAGACCTCAGCTTCTCTTGTATATACTAAATACCAATTTCACGGACTCTTACCTGCTTGATTTACCCATTTACCCCAAATTTACCCCAATTTACCCCCCAACCCTTCGACGGAACAAGATGAAAATATAATCTAATTCTAGATCTCGTTAAAGTACATATGTGTACCAAATTTCAAGTCAATATCTTAAACGGTTTCAGAGTAAACGTGCGCACAAAAAAAAGTTACAGACAGACCGACAGACCGACAGACAGACAGAAATTTTTTTTTCGCTCAAACTTAAAATCTCGACGTTTCATGACATTTTAAGCCTATTTGGACAATAAAAATTTTAAAAAATTTTTTTGTCGTTACTATACTTCCACTGGACGTGGAAGTACTATGTGCGTCGGTTACGTTCTTTCCGTTAGGAATATGTTGCACTCGAGGCACATGATGAAACATTCCAACCCGCTTTCCTTGCAGCTACGCGCGCCGAGGCAGTCTTTTTTATACCTGGCGGAGATTATCTTTAGAAGTTTTGGTAGAGCAAGAGGATTCAAAGTAGTGACAGGAGAAAGTCTGTAACTGTTTTTTTTGCCAAACGATCTTAAACTGATCTCAAATTTGTATTGCTTGAAATAAAAAAAAATCTGTTTTCAGTTATCTACGTCAAATCTAACTTTAAAGTAACACACACAAACACGCACACCAGATATAACTAGACAACTCTGAAATCCAAAACCAAGGCTGTCCGCAGACATACATCCAAACCCACCGGCATTTTCAGTGCGGCACAACCTTTCCAAAGCTTTTCCCATCAGCTCCTTGCTGATATCAGCACATTGGTCAGCAGATCGGTCTCTTCGCTTTTTGCTATCTAGTTTTCCTGAAATATCAACTGTTTTATATTGTCCACTCTCGCTTGATGTGACCAAAAGATGAGAGTTTATCTAATTTTCTTCAAAAGTTCTCTTCTTTTTTAGCTGTACTTTCAAATGTTTTTATAGACATCTCTATCTCGAATACAAGGTTCTACCGCTGGACAATGTTGTTTATTACACGTTAATATCCAGACTTTTGCCAAAATATTAATATTTCGCAAATAATATGCAAGACGCTTTTACAAATTCTAATTTTAACTTCTCCGAAATTATAAATATAAAGTCGCTTAAAACTTGTCTGCTAAATGACAATTTACTGCCAATCATTTGATTAGTAAAATCTCTAAATAGAAAGATTTTAGCAGCGTCGCGTTGTGAAAACTTGTGACCGGTGAATTCAGTAATATGTGACCATAATAAACAATTGAAGCTGATCGGAGGTCCCCTACGACGAGAACTTTCCATCCTATGATGTTTTTGGCCACATCAGCCGAAAAGGAAGACATATAAAATGGTTAATGGTTCATGGAAAATCAGATGGCAAATGGTGAAAGAAACTTAACCGACTTGTGGTTCAGTGCTTATGCGTTAGCACTGAGACCGCGGATTTCCTGGTTCGAGGGTTCCTAGATAGAGTATGAATGCTTGGTGCCGTTTTTATCGAGTTAACGAAACTGTAGCAATGGCCTAGACTGCGATTGAGTGAAACAACGTGGTTAGTCTCTGTTATCTCTACCGAGTTCGAGCCTCAGCTGCAGCAGATGGTAATATCGTTGTTAAAAAACGACCAATGAAAAAGAGTTTGTTGAGGTCGTACGCTTAGCAAACAACCGCGACAGATACCGTGTTGCTATAAGACATCCCTTACAATAAAGGGAAGCTAATTGGATTAATTCATGGGTCACAAACCGTGCATCCAAGCATTTCAACGAGAACATGAATGTTCTGGTGCCTGTTTATGCCAACCAAATCTTCATTATTCCTATTCGACTATTAAATGTATGAGAAAAATGCGAAGAAATTTTATAAAAATAAATTTTCTTCCAATTACACAGCCCCACAAAAAAAATGTTCAGGGCAGCGATCCAGACCCATTATCCCTATGTATTTTCGGTCGCTGAATCCGAATCCGAGGTCAAAAGAAGATTAAGCTACGAGAATAGTTGTTACATCTTAATCAATCGAATTATACAAATTAAGGTTAAACAGCAATGTACATACAATAGATATGAAACACACCCCAAGGGAGGGGCGTTATATTACAGAGGGTGTGGAAACTACCCTATATATAAAAAAAATCGATCCAAAAACAGCAATGACTGCTGAAAAAGCTCGAAATGCCTAAGTTTTGTTAAAGTGACAAGAAACTACATCAGGTCCATCGTAATCTTCATAAACTGCCCCTATAGGGGTGAGAACAACCACCCCCGAGTTTAAAGGACACGAGAAAAACAAGAAAAAACATAAAATCCAACAGGAAATTGCGTGGTACTCTAAAATAGAACTTACACACCATTAACGTCCTACAGTGTCAACCCTCAGAGGGTGTGGAAACTACCCCTATTCAAGATTCAACTTGAAAAGAGCTGCAGTGACCCTCGAAAAAGCTGGAAACTCCGAAGGTTTGTAAAGGTGAGAAGAGTCGGCAGTAGTTTTGGCTCAATTATTGAAAACTACCCCAATAGCGCTGCCAAAAATCACTCCTTATCTTAAATGACACAGAAAAAACAAGAAAAAAACATTTATCCAAAAGTATATCCATTTTTGTGGATGCTATGATTGGTTAAAATTGCGGAGTATTCAGAGTTAGCCTTAGAAAATCACGTACCACTGTTGTTAATCAATACCACTCCTCTAGGGGGTGAAAACTACCCCCTGTGTGAGAAACAACTTTGAGAAGTTACAGTGACTTCTGAAAAACTCGAAACATCTGCGTTTTGTTTTTCCAGCATCCTACGGATATAGGGGTACCATCTCGCAACCCCGTGGGGGTGGTTTCCAAGCACAGCGTCGAACATAGTCTAGTTTCTTTTCACTGTCACACAACACAGGTGTTTCGAATTTTTATAGAAGTCACTGTAACTTTTTATAGTTAAATTTTACAGAGGGGGTAGTTTTCACACCCTCTGAGGGTTGACACTGGTACGTAAGTTTCTAGTTGTATTTCAGAGTACTACGCAATTTCAGCCAATCATAGTATCCATGAAAATAGAAATCCGGTTGGATTTTACGTTTTTTCTTGTTTTTCTCGTGTCCTTTAGGCTTAGAGATGGTTGTTCTCAACCCTATGGGGGAATTTATGAAGATTAATAATAATAATAATAATAATCTTTATTAATTTTTAGAAAACAAAGCACAAAGTACATTTGTTTAAAAAAATTAAGTCAAAAAATTAGGTACAAATCTTTTTTTCTTGTATTATAATGGTTAATTTTTTTATCCCCAAATTTACATTTATTCTTATACACAAAACAAACTACTTCATAAATATACAAAGAAGCTAAAGTAAGAATGTTTTGAGATTTAAATGCCGCTC
The DNA here is from genome assembly GCA_936432065.2 of Rutpela maculata. Lineage (NCBI taxonomy): Eukaryota > Metazoa > Arthropoda > Insecta > Coleoptera > Cerambycidae > Rutpela > Rutpela maculata. Next base: position 5,637,933 of record OW386289.2, read on the forward strand.
TACATGATTCATCATATTTTATATTAGCAATAATACGTACAGCTCGTTTTTGCAGTACAAACACTTTTTGTGCTTCATATGAAAGGCCCCAGTGTACAATACCATATTTAATGGTATTATGAAAACATCCAAAATACAATTGCCTGACAATCGCCTGACTACATTGTTTAGCTGTTACAGTGAGTGCAAAACAATTCTTGGCCAACTTTGAGCATACATTCTGAATGTGACTAGACCATTTCAGATGACAGTCGATAGGGTAAGCCCAGCATTTTAGATTCAAATGAATAATTAACAATATTTGCGGTGTCGAGTGATATGCTGCTATCAGAGACAATGTTTGATTGAAGGGTCTTAAATACTACACAAGTTGTTTTGTCAGTATTAACAGATAACTTATTTTTTTGGACCCAAATAGTTACTTTAGTAAAAATGTCTACGGCACGGGTTTCAGCGTCGCTGAGACTGTTACTTGTTATTAATATATTAGTGTCGTCTGCGTAAGATACTATGATACCTGATGGATTTTCTATGTAGGTTAGCATATCGTTAATATATAACAGAAAAAGAGTTGGACCCAAGACAGATCCTTGTGGTACTCCTGTATTTATCGCTTTTAAATCAGACATTGCATCATTAACAATAACTCTCTGGTAGCGTTCTGACAAATATGACGAAAACCATTTGTGTGGCACACTCCTTATATCTTATCTTTCTAACTTTGTAAGTAATATTGCATGATCAACGCAATCAAATGCCTTGGAAAAGTCTATAAAAAGTCCTAAGGCAATTTGAGATTTATCTAAAGCAGATACTATACCATTTACAAATTCGCTGAATGCAGTGTCAACGCTTTTATCTTTAGTAAATCCATGTTGATTTTTGAAAGCATTCTGTTGATGGTAAAGAAATTTGTAATTTGCAGATTAATACAATGTTCAAAAACTTTGGATACGCTTGGTGATAGGCTTATACCTCTGTAATTGATCATCAGACCCAGATCCCCTTTCTTATGAAGTGGTATTACATTAGCTATTTTAAGTTTATCAGGGTAGACACCCTGTTCTAATGAAAGATTGATGATGTAAGTTAAGGGCAAACATATGTAGGAAGATATTTTCTTTAATAAAAAATTCGATATTTCATCAGTCCCTGAAGAGTTAGAGTTTTTAAGATTCGCTATAATATCAAGAATATCTTCAGGAATAACTGCCTTAAAGAAAAGTGATTTATTAGAATTGTTAATACAAGACTCTATAAAATCGTAATCTGTATTTTGAGTAATATGTGTTGTAATATTTTTGGCTGCTGATATAAAAAAATCGTTAAAACTATTAGCTGTTTGTATGGTGTCTAGCAACTTTCCATTGTCTTCAATTTTAATTCTGGACATAGGAGATCTCTTCGCTCCCCTGGAGGCATTATTTATTATGGTCCACATAGCTTTATTTTTATTGCTAGAATTTAATATTATCTCATCATTTTGTAATTTGGAGGTAGTTGAAAGAACTTTACGGTATTCATTGTTAGCTGCTGTAAATGACTGCTTAAATTCTGGGTATTGTCTGCTGAATCGGCAAATAAACATACACGATCTTTTGCTTCTTTAATTTCAGGTTGTTTGTTTGTGATGTGTTTTAATTTTCCATTTTTTAATTGGAAAACACAAATCAAAATAATATGTAATGATATTCATAAAACAATTGAAGGCATCGTTACAGCTATTGATAGCAAATAGTTCTGTCCAATCAATGTTTTGCAGATAATGACAGAAGTTTAAAATTAAGTCGAACCTAATGCAGTTTCTTATTACTTTAACAAAACTTATACATTTCGAGCTTTTTCAGCAATCGTTGTTGTTTTTTATCGATTTTTTTATATATGGGGGCTAGTTTTCGCCCCTCCCTGGGGGTGTGTTTCATATCTATTGTATGTACGTTGCCGTTTAACCTTAATTATTTATTTGTATAATTCGATTGATTAAGATGTAACAACTATTCTCTCGTAGCTTAATCTTCTTTTTACCCCATTCCAGGGGTGTTTTTTAGCTCTAGCTAAAGATTTTGGGGGTGTACGATTTTTTTTGACCTCGGATTCGGATTCAGCGACCGAAAATACATAGGGATACATGGGTCTGGATCGCTGCCCGGAACATTTTTTTTGTGGGGCTGTGTTATGTATGCAGTTCACGAGATACTATTGAAAATAGATGAAAATTGCGTCTGATGGTCAATTTGAATTGCCTTGGGGCACGGGTTAGCGTTATCCGATCGAGTTAAAATTTTGTATTCTTCATTTTTTAAATAATTGGAACCACTTTAGGGGGTGAGGCCGAAAAAATTGTAAAACAACTGCTAGTGGACATCTATTAAGGCGGACGGAGAACTTAGATGTTTCCTATGAGCATTTCACATTGAAAAATAAAATGTGTTATATATGATTAATAAATGCGAGGAGAAATGACGGGTTATCAATGGTGATAGTCCAAAACGCTACAAGAGAAACTATCATTAATAAAATTGTATAATGAAAATAAATTATGTAGGTAATGATAGTTTAGGCTAAATAATTAAAAAAAATTAGATGTTTCAAACGGAAGCAGCTACTTTCCGGGCTATTATAAATAATGCAGGAATCACGATACAATTTTTTAATTAGTTTCCAAAATCGTTTGGCAAAGATTTAATAACTGTTTTAGAGGAGTGCTTCTACAGGGCGGATCGTATGCATTGCATTCAAGCTTGAGCCTGAATGCCCTGTTGGTATTTTTTGTGACTTAAGCAGGGCATTTGACTGCGTCAATCATAAAAAACTTATCTCCAAACTTTCTGAGCCTCAGACTGGGTTGAAAGTTATTTATCATGTCGCAAACAGTATGTGTCAGTTACCAATATTACGCGTAATACAATTGATTCTGTTAACTTGGCATCTGTAGAAATTAATATGGGCGTGCCACAAGGGTCGGTATTACGTCTCATATTATTCTTATTATATTAATGATCTGGATGGTTTAAGTACTTTAACAAATTTTACTTTTATGCAGATTAGCATTTATTATACTATCAGGTAAAAATGTTGATATTTTAGAGATGAAATGTGATATTTTATTGGAAAATCTTAGTAACTGGTTTAGTGAAAATTCTCTTTATTTTAATGTTGAGAAAACACAGGCATTAGTGTTTCATAATAGACAAAAGAAATGTGATTATCCAAATATTCTACTTGATAATACGTCAATATCAACAAGGACGTCCAATGTAAAATTTTTGGGTATAAATATTGACAGTTGCTTAAACTGGAAAAGCCATTGTGAATTACTGATAGCCAAACTAGATTCAAAAATGTAAAAAATGTTCATGGCCCAACTAAGGAATTTATATTTTGCTGAAGTTAATTCTCGGTTAAGACATGCTTTTAGGGGTTTCCACCCTATCAAATAATGTATTCTTAGCCCAAAAGTGTGTGATAAGATGTATGGTAGGCTTATCCACAAGAGAGAGCTGTAATAGTATTTTAAACCACAAGTTTCGAAAACGAATCTTTTCACACGAGTGAGACAGTTTGGTGGAATGAGCCGAAGGCCAGTTCCACAAGTTGAATGAGTGTGAAAAGATGTTTTCAAAAGTGTTGTTTACAATACTTTTTCTACGACTGCAGAATCAACTATTTTTAATAAACTTCTTTAAAAGTGATGTGGTTTGAAGACTTCAAAACTGATATTTAGTCGTTAAATAAGTCGTTTGCTATGAAACTGATTAGGCTAGCCTACTTCAAAAAATACAAATAAAAGGTGTCAGTTCTGTTTTCGATAGGACTGTGTGAAAAACATGACAGTACTGTGTTTTTTGGATTTTTGCACACATCGTGTGAAAAATGACAGTTTCGAGTCATGGCTACTGTGCGTTATTGCATTTAAGGACTATAATATATTGACACTTGATTTTAATTTTTAAATTATGTTTATTTGTAATTAAAAACAAAAGTAAATTTGTTTGTAATAATCATATACATAAGGTAAATACCAGGCAAAACATGATCTTTATATGCCATTCAGTGAATTAAATGTCTCTGTAAATTCACCCATTGCCTAAGACCTAGAGTTTTTAATCACCTCCCTGTGGAAATAAATAGACCGGCAGGTAGTGACAGATTTTTGGTTGTGATTTTACTCAGTATGCCTTTCAGAGGGCATCATGAGGTGTATATTCTCATTACGAAAATGAATAAATCGGAGTGTTATCCTGGGTTATTCGTATGGAAAAATGAGTTTTCCTTTGTTCGCAAACTATGCGTATTGGTTAGAATTTAATCAGACTGCCATGCCCAAGTAGCACAGAATTCTTTAAGATATCTTTAAGAAGTTCTATTTACTGCCCGCGAGGATATCTTGTATTTATGTACTCTAGAAGTCCTAGAAATCAAAATAAGAAATCTTTATATGTGCTCAACTTTTATGCACTGGGGAAATGTAAACTGGGCATTATATAGGAATTTCAACTTTTGTTAACCCACAGATATCTACTAGAAGTTCTAAAAGGGAATTACCATACAGCTCAATTTTTTAAGTATTACAGAAATCAAATAAAGTATTAAAAAGGAAATAGTATTATTATCTTTAACAGAATACTTGTAGACATCTTCTAGAAGTTCTAAAAGGGAATTACCATACAGCTCAATTTTCTATGTATTACAGAGATAAAATAAAGTATTAAAATGGAAATATTATTATTATCGCTAATAGAACACATATAGAAATCGCAAGAAGAAATTCTTTTAATGCATAACATTTGTTTGCTTACCACGTAGTTTGTTACAGAAATTATTCCTAGATGACGCCACGTACAAACCACTGACGATAATCAGTCATGCATTATCTTATATTAATGAATTTATAAAACATTAATAATATTACTGCAACGTTCAGATTCTCTCAGGGATCATCGATTTATTTGGATGAATCTTATAACGATCTCTAATCTTTGGTTTGGTTTGAGCCTGATATCTCATACTGAGATTTTGATTAACCAACATTTCACCAGCTGCCGCTGGTAATTCTCAGTGATGGCCATATAATCGGATGATTTCAATAATCGGATTCTACCGATTCGATTATTCCAATAATCGGATGATAATTCGAATTAATTTTAATTCGGTCTCGATTCTAGCGATTTTACAACTATAATAATCATATGAATTAAGAATTATCAGTTCATCAAATTAATTTTAAAATGCTGTTTGGTGGACTGCGCTATAATAAAACTCGTGTCGATTCGACCACACTTGAACAAGAAGAACGGTATCATTCTTTTAAAATGTTAGGGTTACTCTGTTTTATTTAGTCAGTACACTGTGGGTTTTGTTTATTGGTATTATGGTATTGATTTGTTTTTTATTGTGGGTGTATAATTTCAATCAAAATGTTTCCCGGTTCTAAAAAACTAGTGCTGGCACACCAGGAATCGAAGAATCGAATCGAAATTCAAAAGATTCAATCATTCAGTTCAACCGATTAAGGATTCGAGTTTTCATTCGTTCAGTAATCAGAAATCATTATTCGTATTTCGTAATTTATCACCTGCTTTTCGATTATTTTCCGATTATTTTTAATTCGAATTACGGAACTCTATGATCGAATTATGAAGGTTATTTAAATGATCGGATTACAGGTTATTTTTAATTCGAATTATCCCATCACTGGTAATTCTGTAAGAATTGTGTGTTGGTACATCTGATAGAAATCCTATAAAGATGTTTTCAGTACCGTTTATATTGGTAAGCGATAAAATACCCGAAAGATTACTACAGGAATTAAATCTGTTTGCAGGATCGATGCGGTACATCAAACAGAAATCCTATAAAGATATCCTCGGGACCATTTATATTGGCAAGCGATACGATATCTTAAAGATTACTATGGGAATTCTATAGGTATGCAAAAGGCTGCTCACAGGATTCTATACTAATAGCTTTTTTCGATTACCATGGGAAGTACTATTTAATACTAATATGCTGACATTTGCCCATCTTAGGGAACTCTTACAGACCTCTAGAAGATATTTACTAATTCCTAAATTTTTATCCTCGGGATATCTTGAGGAATTAATTGTGCTACTTGGGTGTGTTTTAAAATGACGTTCAAAATAAAAAATTCCTCGAAAATCCATTGGCATACCTTTAACGTGAGCCCAAAAGGCTGTATGGTTATGTAAACTTGGCCCTCGCTAATGGTATAACGATGATTTTTCGATGAATTTTCTATCTTGAACTTAATTTTCAAACACATTTTAAAACACATGGCAGTCTGATTAAATTCTAACCAATACGCATAGTTTGCGAACAAAGGAAAATTCATTTTTCCATATGAAGAACCCAGGATGACACTTCGATTTATTCATTTTTGTCATGAGAATATACACCTCATGATGCCCTCTGAAAGGCATACTGAGTAAAATCACAACCGAAAATCTACTACCTCCCGGTCTAAAAACATTGCAATAAACTTTCACTATTTAGAAAGAAACTTAAACTATTTTTAATTAGCAAAACCTTCTACAAACTAGAAGAATATTTTAATATGTAAAGTGCCCTTACGATTTACTTCTTTTTTTTCTTCTCACTTTTAGATATTAAGTCTGACTATTGCTATACAATATTGTATCATATTGTCATAAAAGGAAAATAAAGTTTATTATCTCAAGCAGGGAGAGAAAAGTGGTTAGATATTTCGTACTATGTTCACAACGTCTTGATCTGTATATTATTCTAGTTGGCTTTCCTTTGCTGTATGATACGTTTGACAGCATCACGCTATCTGTCTCGGTCGTCTGTTAGGTACGCGGCCGCATTAAAACTTTTTGCCATCAGCTCTTGCATCAGTCAATTTCTTGCTACAAATAACCGATAATAAGATATGAAAAAAACTCGATATAATTTTTGAGGTTTTCTCTAAAACTATGGCAGATAGACAAAAACCAATATAGCTCGATTTTTGAGAAACAAGCAATGGAGTAAACCGCCATCGTCGATCGTTTTGATTATCGAGCTACAGAGCGTTTTTGGAAAATTGGCATTTTTGGACGACCTCTATATCTCAATTACGTGTCGAATCGAAAATCGAGTAACACATTCTCAAGGCACTATTTTGAATAGAATCCGTTGTTGATAAGAAGAAAATTATGCATGCCTCAGATTTAGAGATATAGACATAACTTGTGTTTTTTTAAACGGAACACCCTGTAAATTATTTCATTATTCGATCATAACTTAAATTAGCTATCCAGCGATATATCATATGTCATTTTTGCCTCTAGAAAAAGTGGTTAATTTTCGAAAAATTTAATATATTTGTGAGGCACACACCAACGCTATGAGAAACCAAAAATGGCAACCAACACATTTACCAAAGAAAGCGTTAATACTGAACAGCAAACTAAAAATAGGGAGACCGTGTAGGGAACAACAGTCGAGAGGATCATGAACAAACTAGGAAAGGACCAAACATACTGGGAAAGAAAAGCGAGGAAAAAAATTACTTCTATAAAGAAATCGCAACGATATATACTCGAAGAAGATTTGTAGAAGCAGAATACAAAAAGAGGATCATAAACGCGATATAATGCTCTAATGATATATGCTCTATCAGAACCAGAAACGGAGGAAAGAGAAGACTCAGAAGAAGAGGAAGAAAATCTATAGAATACCGTCAGTATTGTCACAAATATACGAAAACTCTTAAAACACGGCGGCTATTATGAAAAAAAATGGCCATTTTATAAGGTACATATATTTTACTACTTCAAGGGAAAGGAGGATAGTGATGAACTGAACTATCAATAGTGACGAGCGGCAAATGTCTTTGAGCGACTTTGTTTTTGTACAAATTATTTTGAATTACACTCCCTCCAAAAAACACCAATAGGATATCTTGCATGCACTGATCACTTGCATTTATTACTAACCTTCCTTTTCCGGCTAAGGTTTATATTTTTCGAGCTACGAGCTTTTTCTTGAAAAAAGTTCGAAAACTGAGGCCATTTTTTTAAATATCGAACTTGCAGTGGCAAAGTTGACCTGGTATCCATCATTCTCGTTTTCTTCAGAATTCAAATAGGGAAAAATGCTAGATAATTGTCACATAATTTGCTTTTTCGCCATAGCAACTTTTGAGGATCATTTAGGTAAATAATGCAAAATGGTTCATACAACAATTAATAGTATATTATTCAACGAGCGGTAATGTAGGTAATAACTCACGCAGATGAAAGTTATTACCATTACCGCAAGTTGCATACTATACTTTATCTACGATTATAACAATAAATATTAAATTGAGAAAATTTTGTTTAAATTACTCAGTTTGTTTATTAATAAAATTAACTGTAAAATATAATTTTTGTTCACCCTTTTATATTTGTTGTCTTCAAAGATTTAGCCACCTCCAAGCGCAGGTAGAATGTAATTTTTAATCGAAATAGTGGATAAACTGCTTGTAGACAAAATATCAGCTTTGTAGATTAATATTACGCGGCGAAAAATGCATAACTTCTCCGCGAACTGCAATAGCCCGGAGCGCATATTCGGTCAAAAGTCTTGTTTTTTATGTTATTAAAAAGCATCGGAAAGCTCAATCAATTCTCTTTACATAAGCTGTCTACAAATTTTTCGAAAAAAACGATAATTATCGAGATATTCGAGGAAATGAAAGAAATTACACGTTTTCCTGTGTATGTAATATTAAAAAAATAATTTTTCTTAGAAACCTTTGTTTCGAAGGGCCAAGATTAACGGAGCGTCAAAGTAGTACATGATATTAAGTGAACATCGTATATGAGATCAATTCCAACTAATTACCGATTAATTACGGTGACAGAATGGAGAAATTTAACCTAAAAAAAAATCTCAAATCCCGCCCGCTCTAATTTCTTCATTTTTGTCGGAATTCAAAAAATAAAAAAAAGAGTTTTAGCAAATTTAATTCTATTTCAGTTAACTAGAGAAGTCTTTTAGTGTAGGAGCCAAGATTAAAAAGTTGCCAACTGTAGAAGCTCAAAATTTGCGATTTTTTGCCGTATATGGCCAACATCTCCGAAACGAAAAAAAATCAAAATTCTGATAGTAGCAAAAGATTCGTAATGGAAAATACTCGTTTGACCGTTTTTTATTTCGAGCGAACTCCCACTGTTTCGGAGATATTGTTGTAGAACTCTAAAAAATCGTCCTAAGTTGAAGACAGAATCAAAATTTCATTTAAAGACATTTTTAAGAGTCTGCAGAGGCACAGATCAGTCCATAAGGACCGTTTTGGGTTCTATAAGGCGTTGGAAATGACCAGGTGAAAATTCGAAGAAACACCGAATTTTCACTTAGGAAAAATGTTTTTGGTTCAGGATATGAGAGCAGAAGTATATAATGACAAAGATTTATGAATAATATACTTTTTCAAAGGTACCACAAATTGGACTTTAAAAAATAATATTTTTGAAAGGGCGTCAAAATTTGGCTCAAGAATCGATTTATCGAAAGTACGCCAAAATTTCACTTGCAGACTAATTTTTCAAAACTGCGTTGAAATTTGGCTTGAAAATCGATTTTTCAAAAGTACGCCAAAATTTCACCCGCAGATTAGTTTTTCAAAAGTACCTTGAAAGTTGGCTTGAAAATTGATTTTTCAAAAGTACGCCGAAATTGGTCTAATAAAATAGATTTTTTAAAAGTACCACAAAGTCAGTTTAAAAAGTACCACGAAAATATACTTTAAATTATTTTTTATTTTTTATTCCTCCACCTAAGACATTGACCTTTGATGTACGGTCATTGAAAGCCTAATTCTAAAGTATGAGCATAAAATTTTAACGATGCACTGCATCCAAAAGGCAAAATAGAAGATTTTGACAAAGCCGGCGTAGTGCCGATAAGCAAAAATTGATAAAAATCAATGCACATGTACAAGGCCGGTTTCTCGCATAGAAAGAGTTTAGATTGACTCAGCGGCTCGCAATTTAGTCGAGCGCGTTGAGTGGTCCAGACAAAGCAATGGTAGAAAAGCCAATAACAGGACTTTTCAAATGACAAAGTTATAGAGGAAAACGCCTTGTGCATAAAAAACCAAAAATTCAATTTTGCCTAAAAGTCGCTCGAAGGTGGGTTGCTGCCATATCGATAATATTGAACAACTGCATAGGAGCAAGTAAATCGTGGACTGATCGAACGCTGTTAAACTTATGCAGTTATAAGTCCTCATGAATGTGTTTGAGTACGTGAATCTCCACGATACAAGAACTTTAAAAGCTAAGTAGTCTCTAGCGAAACTAAATTCATTTAGTAAAACTTTTTTAAGTTAATTTCAGTCAGTCGTAATTATGAAATTACAAATAGTCTCAGACTTCTCTAAAAAGCTCGCATTTTGATTCTGAGAAGGTATGCATGAATCTTTTCTACCTAATCGATCGTTAGCGGGTCTGAAAGCCATTACCTTGATTGGGGAAGGCACGTTTCTTAGCTTGAGAATTTTGTATAACCATTTCTGTTAAATAAACGGATTCTTTGAACTATTGTTTCTTAATTGATCTTGAGGCCTGTTGACGGTCTATAATCCCTGGAACATTCGTATAGAAAACCGGATGCGTCGAGTTAATTGACATTAACACTCGACTTTCTGGTTGCTTTACGGAGGTTCGATAGGGATTTTTTTATGCGTTTTTTGAGAAATAGAGTCCGTTATTAATAGACCAAAACGTGGTTTCCACGTACAAAAATTAATCCCTCCTCAGAGAAATTCTTCGGTTGGGATTTTTTTATGCAAAAATTCAGGAAATTAAGAGGTACCTAAACCCCTAACGAGGGAATTCAGGTAAAGAGAGAGCGCCATTTTCGATCTGTGGTAGTGCAGCCTTGGTCCATTATCCGGCTATTGAAGTGCATCTTATCTCGAACCCGCCTGGGAGGTAGAAGAACGGGGTAATACGCGACCGGCGCCCCCTGAGAAATAAATTGGTGTCACGTCATTTTGACGCCCGGTAGTGCGTTCTTCTACAATATCTGCGAAAAATAACAAAAAACAGCTTACATTTCGGAGTCGAAAAAATTGCAAAAACACGCTATCTTGACACGTTCATATTTTTCGAAAAACACCATTGGGACGGCCGTACGATGTCGCGACGGAAAGAGGAAGTCTTCCAGATAAACCTGATCGTAAATTGCACGGTGAAATTCGAAAATTCGGCTCGGCACGAACTAATCAAAAGTAGTATTTTGTGACATTTCAGAAAATCTTTATAGATTCCACCTTCGTATGTTGCGCGTTACGTCGATTGTACAGGCTAAGCATGAAGATAAAGGTGATTGGCTCTGTACCTAGTGAGTTATAATAACTCACGCTGTTTGCTTATGGATACTATAAATTGATCAAAATCAGTTCATTAATTAGTATATAACCTAATAAGAGTAGATAAACAACTTTATATAATCTAATAGGTACAACAATATGACTTAGTTATTAGATTTGTAAGTTAAATTAATAATAATTATATGATTATGGCCCAAAATGAAAATTAAATGAACAATTTTAAGCACCTTCAAAACTATTACCCCCAAAGGAAATACCCGAACCCGAGGGTATCGTGTTAATTTCTTTTGATGTTGTGGTAGTAGCTTCGGTAGTAATCGATATTATATTACTCGATGGTTCGTTTTTCTTCTCCAACATTAACATTCTGTACACTTTTTTCTTCTTCTCAGTTGATTCTTCTATACATGACTCTGCCACTGAAGACGACCTGGAATTATTTATTATTTAGAATAAAAAGACAATAATATTGTGAAAAAACTTGCTTCCATCCTCCTAGTCGTTTCAACGAGATTAAATTGACGTCAGCATCTGCCACAAGAGACGCAGAACTTTGCCGGAGGCAATGCCCTGTATACTCTGTCGGGTTTGATAGTTTAAGAAATTCAGCAATGATAGAGGGCATTTTCCCAAAAGAATGGATTCCTACACGTTGTACCGTACAATTTCCCTTACGATAGGAAATAAAAGAATAATCGTGTTTAACATTCGCTGGTTGTAGTCGAACATATTTCTGATACAGTTCCATGGGATTAACAACTTCACCTTCTGCTATCACGGGAAACACTCTCTTAATGTTGGTCTTCGTATCGGGAATTATTATAAGAAGACATCGTGTCTTTTTGGACTATATCTTGTATTTTTAGTGAATGTAGCTCTTCGCGACTGCATGCACCATACACGCCAATGGCAAGAGCAACCTGCGAAATTAAATATGAAACTCATGCATGTCATTAAAGTATGATTTTAAATTTACTTTGATTAATAAATATTTCTCATCGTCTGCATTAATCAAAAATATATTAATTTCTTGGCGCGTCAAAAATTTTAACTTTGTGGGCTCGTAGCCTATTGAATTTCGCTTCAAAAAAGCTATTACTGACGAATTTGTTTATTTCTATATTTTCTTTGACAGACAAAACAGCTTTTATAATCGAATATTTTGACCAGAGAGTATATGGTTTTACTTCTTGCGACTGTAATAGGAAAATACGAAAATAGTCACAATAATAATTTACATGTTATTAATATTGAATACAAATAATATCGGCACTTACCTTTTCATGTAAATAGTTCAACAGTGCATCTTCGTCTAAAATTACAATGTTGTTCATTTCTTTCCATTGAATGAATGCTTCATATTCCTTTTCATTTTGACGAAATTTCACTGGAAGTAATTCCAACACAATTTCCTTCGCTTTTTCAGATATAATTTGTGGATTATGCATTTTATACCGTATAAAAAGAACGCGTCAAAATTTTTTTGTTTACATTAAACAATCTGGTTACTATGGTCGCATGATAATTAAAATTCGAAGCTCACTATTTTCGAGAAATATTTGCTCTGATAAAAAATTTAATAGTATATTATTATATGAACGATTATGATAGCCATTATTCACGAAGATGACGTTTAAGCCCACGAGCCGTAGGCGAGTGGCGCTGATCATCTGAGTGAATAATGGCCATAATCGCGAATGTAATACTATGCTTTTTCTACACCTATTAAACAAATAAATTAGACTGAAAATTGATAGCATTAATCGGTACCTATTCGTAATAAGTCGAAAACGTAAACAAACAATATGGCGGTACACTTGTCACTGTCACGCGAGTTGATTGTCAGCCGCAGCAGCAAGAGTTGATCGCGGTCGATTTCAAATATCATTGAATCAGCGAAATAATGATTTTTGAATTTGTGTTTGTGATTGGCCGGATGCAGTGAATTATGAATCGATAATTCACTACAGTGAATTATGAGTACGATTTTTCACCAAAAAAATGCTAATAATTGTCATATAATTAAATAGGTGTAGAAAAATATGTTTTAGGGACCTTTAACAAAAAAATGTTGTTTGTAACACGAACCTAAAATCAGTTTTTTGGGATTCATCGGCTATTCCGGACAGCAACGATTCTTCCCAAAAAACTTGATTTTAGGTACTTTTGATCCATTTTGATCCAATCAAGAAGGAACTACTTTTATAGAAAATGTCCCTAACTAACAAACCATAAAGTAACAGCTCAATGAACGATTCATTTTAAAAACTAAAATCTATTTTGAACCACTCTGTATACAGTCAATATGTTATATTTACAATTAAGTACACGTTTTCCCTATATAGTTTTCATTTCTAGAGCATATTATTTATTTCCTATGCACACAAAAGTCACTGTATCATTTTGCTGCGTCTACCAAACGTAAATATTAATTTTCAGGTAAATAATACATACTCCAATAATTGCCACAACTAATAGCCTTCATACTCTCAGGAAATGGTTTATGCCAATTATATTTGTTTCTACATTCATATAAAATTCAGCCAAGATGAATGAATCCCTAGTTACAGTCAAGCAGATACGGTGACAATACCACAATGTTTTACAAATACATTCTAGTTATATTTTTCTGTATATATGGGGGTTCAGGTGACGAACTTCGTAAGTGCATATACAATTCTTATAGTCTTTTTGTTCCTTGGCCACCTACAAAGCTAATTTTTTTTCAATTCAATTCAACTTTATTCAATGGATTTTTCAATAGATACAAATTGGATGCAATATTCATAAATTACAACTTATATACTTAATTGTACAGTTAGTACAGGCACCTAAATGACTAAACATTTGAATGTGCCTAGGTGATGTAGATTGCATTATTTACAATTCATTATTTTTATGATTAATAAGTATAATGAGTCAAAGTGAATATCATTACAAATAAAATATGAATTAAATCTAGTTACTACTTACTAAACTAAACTACAGCTACTAAGTAAATAGCAAAGTATATAATGCTATTTATGTGATACAATCATTCTGTATTTAAGTTTCTTAAAAATTTTCTTTAAAGGAGTCGTAATGATTACTTATAAAGTTTCTACATTTCTTGTTAAATGTTTTTAGATTCTTTGATCGCTTGACTTCAATGGGTAGAAGGTTATAAAATTTTGGAGTCAAGTATTGAAAAGATCTCAAACTGATATTCTTATTAATGATAGATATTTGAAGGTTCCTCTGTAATTTACCCCTAGTATCATGCTGATGGGTGATAGTTTTTTTTAAATTATCGTTCTTATGTAGATATGAGCAAGAAGAAAGAATATATAGTGATCGCACATTCAAAATATCTTCAGAGTATAATAAATCTGTAGGGTACAGCCAAGTTTTTTTGTAGATTACTTTCAGGATGAAATTTTGTATTACATTCAGTTGCTTTAGTGAATTGTTATATAGACCACCCCAGGAAGTAATGCCATACCTGATTAGAGACTCTACTAGTGCTTTATAAACCATGATTAACATTTTTTTTCCTAAAAATTCCCTCATTATATAAAATTTATGTATAAGTTTACGTATGTTTGTTGTTAATTTAAGAATGTGTTTGTCCCATTTTAAATGTTGGTCAATTATTATTCCTAGGTATTTTGTTTGAGCTGTTTCTTTAATTTCGTTAGCCATGTTATTGAATCTAATGCTTGTAAATTCAGGCCGATTTGCAGATGTCAATGAAAAGGCTATGTAGTGGGTTTTATTTAAATTTAACGACAATTTGAAAGTGTTGAGCCAATTTTGTATCTTGTTTAATCCATCCGTGACTTTAGATTTTGTTTGATTCCAAGAAACGTCTTGAAATAACAATACTGTATCATCCGCAAATGAGATAACAGTGCCATTTATATCTAATTTAGTTAAAGAATTTAAATAAGTGATAAATAATATTGGTCCAAGGACAGTGCCTTGTGGGACTCCTATAACAATTTTACTTGGAGAGCTAATGGTTTCTCTAATCCGGACCATTTGATATCTGTCTGAAAGATAGTTTTTAAAAACATTTAACACCGTACCCCGCACCCCATAACCCTGTAATATATCCAGTAGCTTTTTGTGGGGCACTGTGTCAAATGCCTTAGCTAAGTCCAAAAATACTGCAATGCACTTATTGTTGTTGTTAAGGTTATCAGTTATTTCATTTGTAAGTTGATTTATTGCATCACATGTACTAGAGCCTCTTAAAAAGCCATATTGATTTTTGGATAATATTTGATCAGTGTTTAGGTAACTAATTAATCTGTCTTTAAGGCATTTTTCCAAAATCTTGGCAAAATTGTTTATTAGGCTAATTGGCCTATAGTTATCTATACTCGTTTTACTACCTGCTTTATGTATAGGAGTAATAATTGTGTTTTTAAAGTATCTAGGGACAATTCCAGTTTTAAGTATTAAATTAATGATATGAACTAGTGGCTTGAGAATATATAAGTGACAGTCTTTTATAATTTCGGCTGATATCCCGTCGCACAGTGGTCAATTTGCCATATTTAGGAGGAAAGTATTATTAACATTTCATTTTTGTTTGGAAGTATATTTTTGTTTAAATATGTTAAATTTATGATACGATGCCTAAAAAAATACATACATAAATATATACAGGGTGAGTCAGTAGCATGAGGACAGTCAATATCTCCTCAACCGTTTGAAATTAGAAAAAATGTCTCAGATAAATATTGTGGAAGATGAAGAGTGTAATATTCAAAAATTAGTTTCAAATGTACAGGGTGTTTTACAGACTGGTAGCAAGCTAATGTCAGAATTTTTTAAATGGAACACCCAATAGTAAAATCTGCAAAAGACGCACTTTCGTAGATTTGAGCGTCATTTCATTTTGAATGTTAGTCGAGACCATGTACTAATTTACAAGACTCTCAAAGTTGAAAACAATTCTACAGGGGGTTCTCTACGATGATTTAAATTTTTACATATTTAAACTGTCATAATTCAATTTTTTCAAACCAAACACCTTGTATATTTTTATTTAATATGCCTCTGCAATTAATCACCTATATGCTGATACTTTATAGTGACAACTTTTTTTCGACGATTTCAAGGAAAAAAGTCCGTTTTTCTTTACCTCTGTTATTGCTATATGCAAACTTATATTTCGGAACTTTCTCAAAATTTACTCCCGGAATACTGTACGCGGAGAGCTCCTTCCAAGTTTTTTATTACGGAAGCCACATTACGTTTACTACTTTCATGATATGCGGCTTGAGTTGCTAAGCTTAACTCTTCTGGAGTATGTTCCAATAATGGTTGCACTTTTTTCTTTTCGACTTTTGTACACAACTACTAAAACTGTGACGGTTGACCTACTTTCGACCTAGAAGGCTCACATACATTTTCTTTATTAGTTTCATATTTTAATTCTCCATTTAACCAACCAGAATGTTTTTTTTAAATGAAGCCACATTAAATTTACAAGACCGCCAGCGTTTAAGAAAATTACATACCAAAGAATAGCTTAATAAATCTGAATAAGTTCTTCATTTTCTCCTAACAATCCGCGCTAGTCTTCTTTCTCTTGTTCAATATTTTCAATTATCCTGTGGACTATCCTTACGGATCCTCCATCACCTAACAATTTTTCATTCAGCAGCAATTCAAACAGGTAATTTCTCTTCACGGAAATGACAACATCTGCAGTAAAATTAAATATCTTCTAATAAAAGTACAAGAAAGTAAACTCTCAGTATATGTTCCAAAGTACAGAGACTGACCTACGATATACAACAGAAATTTCGGTGAAACTTTGTGAAACTTTTTTTAAAACTCAAATATAAGTGCGCAAATGCAGGCTTCCGCGAAATAAATCGGTAATATGGTTTTGCCCAAGAGGACACATACCTCGTGACATTTTTTCGATAGTTAAAGGCATGTATTAACAGCACACGACAACAGTTTTATAATATTGGATACAATAAACAACTTGCTTGGACGAATATTAGCGGTAAATTATTTGCCGCGGAACCACCCAATTACTATTTGACGTCACCACCTTGAACACGTGCGGCATAAACAAAATATTTTTTTTTGTTTCTGATGTCCGGTTATTCAGGTATCGACATACATATTAATTTTAATTTTTGGATAAATTTTATTTTTGTAATACTTTCCTCCTAATATTGGCAAATTGACCATAGTGCGTCGATACCAGGTGAGCTGTTATTTTTTAGCGAGTGTGTATGTTTAATTACTTCGGTTTGCGTAACCGGCTTTAAAAACATGGAGGAAATGTTTTCGTAACTCACTTCAGATTCAATCACTGGGGGTACAATGTTATTAGCCATTTCTAATCCCACATTGACGAAGTAATTATTACAATAATCAGCCATTTCTCTGTCATTTACAAAAGGTTAAGTGTTTCTATTTAAGATTTGTATATTACTTTTATTTTTCCAGATGATTCGTTTGTAGCTTCTGATATAATTTTGTATATTTTTTTAATATCAGCTGTATTATTTTCGATTTTGTCCTTATAATAGTAATTTTTAGTATGAGCTATTATTTTATTTAAGTTGTTTCTGTAAGTTTTATATTCATTTTTTAACACTGTACTTAGTAGAAGTCTTTTCATTTCATTACGTTTTTTTATTGAATTGATGATACCAATGGTTATCCATGGCTTCCGTTTATTTATATTTTTTTTATAATGTTTCTTAATAACTTTTGATCGTTCAATTAGAGTTTGGAATATAGAGGAAAAAGTATCAGCAGCCATAGCTTCAAATAATGTATAATTTTAATTTTTGTTTTCGATAGGTCTCAAATCCTCAAATCACATGATTTTATTTATGTCATACTATTTTATTATTGCGTTTTTATTGCTTAGTTACCAACTATATAATAGTGTACTTTATACCCTTGGGGCATAAAGTGCATTTTACGACCCGCGCGGGTATAAAGACAAAAAAAAAATTTAATTGCCTTATTAATAAACTTTATTAATTACAAAATATGAAATTAAAGTATTATGTAAATAATCTATTTAACTTTATTTAGTCGAATTCACATTAAACTGGCAATTCTGGAAGGATCCGGTGATAGTTAGATTGCCTGCAGCAAATGTTGATTCATGTTTCATTGTCTGGGTATCAAGTTTCTGTAAGGAAACGCCAGATCCAGAAGGTATGTCTGCCAGCATCTTTGAAACCGCATTTTTTTAAGATATACTGTCCTCTAAATATCCTTCAGCAACCGACGTTTAATACTCTTCTATCCACCATGGCGCTTCAACGTGGTCATACTGGCTCCAGCCTCTGCCAGAAGAGTTGCCGATGTTCGACGCAGACAGTGTCCTGTATACTTATCAGGATCGCTCAAGCCCAGATATTTCGCAATGATGAACGGCATTTTTCCAAATGTGTTTTTTCCAACTGGCTGTACAGTACAGCTATCTTGTCTATAGGTCAGAAAAAGTCTTTTTTCTGAACAACCACGTGGTCGTAAAGACATGTAGTCTCTTTCTTATCAGCTTCAAACTGTTCATTTCGTCTCCGTCAACAATGGTAAAAACGCGCTTTTTGTCGGTTTTTGTCTCTGGTACATTTACCACGAAAACTGATCTTCTAACTTCTACGTGAGTAACTAGCATAGTCACAAGTTCTTGTCGTCGACATCCACCAAATACACCAAATACACCAAATATTAATGCAATTTTGTTCATTAAAAACATCTCATTCGGTGCCCCATGAATAAATTTTACATCTTCTGTAGACAGAACTTTAGACTTTTTTGGCTGGTATCCTTTTGACTGTTGCTTCAAATATTCGCTTAACTTATGGTAAATAGCGATGTTAATATTCTTATTTACCATTAAAGTCTTCTTTACCATTGAATATTTGGACCATAAGAAAGTCGAAGAAAATGTTTCAGCGAGATCGGCGAAGTATGCAAGCAGCACAGTTTCATCAATATGTTCTACACAGTTTTCTGCCATCCAGTTTAGTAATTTGTCATATTCTCTGTTGTAGGCGTCTCTCGATTTATTCGGCAGCAAGTTTTGTGTTGCTTTTTCTGCTTTTTTGCAATTTCGTCAGGAATTTCAAAACGTTCCTGCATTTTGACTTTTTTTAAGTTTGACAGTTAAGTTATTGTGGATGCAATAACGAACTAGTATGACATAAAAGTTTGTATGCACCGCGGGAATTAATAGATGTTCATGCCCTCGGGCAACTTACAAACCCTCGGGCCAGAGGTCCTCGGGTTTGTAAGATCGCCCTCAGGGCATAAACATCTACTTAATTCCCTTGATACATAAATAACTATTATATCGTTTGCAAGAACAGCATGTTCTAAAGATAACACAGGCACACGCAATAAAAAAAGTGGTATTTTTCTGGTACTCCATTGGGTAACCCATATGTATTTCGACATGCTGAACACCAGTGGCGGCTCGTCAGGGGAGGCTGAGCCTCCCTTTGGAAGAAGCAGCATATCTTCCAATCTTCCAAATTAATATCTTTTACTTGTAGAAATTTCTCTAATTGTCTTTCAAAATATCAAGCTTCCTCTGCAGACAATATCACAAGCCGCCACTGCTGAACACCAATCAGGTGTCCGTTTAGCTCCATTGGCCACCATTTTTTTGTTAATCGCGAAAGTAACCTAAAGAAAAACTCATAATTTAGGTTATTCTCGCGATTTACTAAAAATTGGTGGGTAACGTAGCTAAACGGATATCTGATTCGTATTCAGCATGTCGAAATATATGGGGGTTACCCAACCCAAGTAGCACTTTAAGTCAGAATTACGTTTTGGTCTCGTTTTTCCGTTTAACCTAACCTAATTGACTTAAAATTTACGTAAAATATAAGTAAATGGGGAATGAGACGACGTCATGAATACCTCTTAAATAAGGCTGCTCAGTTATAATGACCTATATTAGTGATTTTTTTCAGTTAAATACTCATCAAAATTTCATTGTAAAATGGCCTCTTACAGCTGGTTGAAAAATATGGCGAACATAGTGCCACGCGACTTCGAAGTATTCTCTCCCAATATTTTAGACCTCGTTGACGTTTTTCTTTGAGACGAAGTGTTAAAACTTATATTAGTTACTTTAAAGTTAAATGGGACCAATATAGGTTAAAATAATTTTGTAGTCTTCAAAATTGTAAAGTCTTTAAAGTTCAGGCAGAACTAAATTGGTCATATTTCCCAAATTAGGTTAAAGAAGGCGGTAAATTGAGCATCTCGTGCCGTGACGTCACTCTGTTTCTAACCTCAAACTTCTTTAGCTGCAATTTGTTGTTTTGTGAGTTTGTGGTTTATTCGTTCAATTTTCTGTTGTATTTTGTCAATAAAAATGGATGTGTTTTGTTTTGAATGTGAGAAAGTATTCTCCAGCCAGTCAGCGTTAAATCGGCACAACAGAATTGTGCATAAACAAATCCGACGTAATTATATCAAATATACGGTGCCCAAAAGATACCTTTGCTTAGAGTGCAAATTGTATTTTAACTTTAATAACGACTTGCGTTTTGCGTTTGAATTTGACAGAAAAACATGATCACCTCACGGACTCGGTGAATTTGGAATTTAAAAATATTTCAGGTAAAATAATGAATCTTTTATTGGTTAGTTTAATACTTTATTTTTTATTTGAATAAATGTATTAACAGAAAACACATCATATGAAGCTTGTTTAATTCCATATTACTACTTCCCTATCTATCAACTTAAATTTGTTCATAGGTATAGGTTTAAACCTCCTATAGGGCCATAAACCAGTTTTACAACTTCTCTTCAGTGAGTACATTCAGGAAAGTATTCAGTGGAATACAATCCAAATAAAGTCACTCAGTTACACTACTAACACTACTGAACTTCACTTAGCTTTTCATTCTGCAAACTAAGTATTGAAATCTAGAGAAAAAAAATAGTTATATCGTACTAAACTCTCTGAAAGATTAACAACTATTTTACCTGATATAATTCGAATGCAAACAAGTCGGTAATAGAAAAGTTGAACTACAATTAATTACAAGTATCTTTAAGCCCACCGCATATTCGATATAATTATAATTATGTCCTATTTGCTTATGCACTTTTCAGTTGTGCCGACTAAAGGTCGACTGGCTGTAGAATACTTTCTCGCATTTAAAACAAAACACCTCCAATTTTATTTTTAAAAACACGAAAGCAAAAACCCAAACAACAAAATAAATTACTACAAATTGCTACAAATTAGGACATTATCCCACTAATAAAGTACAGTTGACACTGGGAAGGGCATCAACATAAAACAATCATTATAGTCCTTTGAAGTAATTTAGACAATGAAAACGTAATTTTGCCTTCCAGGGAAGGGACCTAATTCTATTTTTAGGTAAAAATAACTTTCAGGACATTTTATGAAGTAATATTTGCCTTTAGGTTAAACACATATGCTAGGTTAGTGGGGAAGTAAAATTAGGGCAAATTTTACCTAAAATTGGAACTAGTTTTGATCATGAGGTTAAAGTTATAACCTAAATCTGACTACAAGGACAAGACAAAACTCAGGTTATACTTACGTAAAAAATTGGTAAAATTCCCCTGTTTTTATTCAGACAAAAGACAGCGACTCCAAAGTTAATAATTTAGTCTAAAATTATATAATATTTTCTTACACATAGACCTCAATATGCACTTTAACTTTAGAGTTAAATTTCAAGGAACAGTAACGTAAATATTTCTTGTAAATTACTCTAAAGTCAGTGTGACTTTATCAAGCATTTCATACGAAAACATTACCTAAATATTGCTTACTAAATTACTATTAAGTCCATATGCCTTCAAAGTTGAAAGCAATGGTTGCAATTACGTTATATCAACTATCTTTTAGGTTAATGTGGCTTTAAACTGGTAAAATAAACTAATTGTGCTGCTTGGGAATGGAGTCCCAGAAACAGATCACTTTTCACTTTTTTTTTTGTGTCTGTGTAATATATTTGCATACGCCATTTTCTATAAAATGGCGGAGGATCCGGTGATATTCATATATTACACAGAAACACACTCCAAAAAAAAAAAAGGTCTGTTTCTGGGACTCCATTGGGTTAACCCCTATATATTTCGACATGCTGAATATGAACCAGGTATTCCTTTAGCTCCGTTACGCACCAATTTTTAGTAAATTGCGAAAATACCCTAAATTATGAGTTTTTTTAGGTTACTTGCGCGATTTACAAAAAAATGGCGACCAATGGAGCTAAACGGACACCTGATTCGTGTTCAGTACGTCCAATTACATATGGGTTACCCAATGGAGTACCAGAAAAATACCACTTTTTTTATTTTGTGTGCCAGTGTAATATTTGCAGAAAACTTTCTAAGAGTAACAACTAAAACGGTACATATTTTGTACATATTGAAAATAGTTATTTATGTAACAAGTCTGGAAAGAGATACTTTTTTGGACGAGTAGACAAGTCTGCGAGTCAGCAAAGACAATTTCCGCACGAATTTCGCAAGTTAAAATGTCAAAAAGACAAATATAAACTAGTTAAATCCTTTATATTACAAACTAAGACTATAGTTATTATCGTCATACCTTTCTCGTAAGTATACTCTAATTCCATTGTTTTGTCGATCGTAAGTGACGCTTTATGTACCAAATACTTGTTGTCATTGACAACGGGTCATTATTTTTCATAACGTCCCTAGGGATATAAAGTGAATTTGGCAAAATTTTCTCTTAGTAGAAAATGTTTTAACTTTTTTGGAAGTAAATCCAGACAAGCCGTACTTGCCATAACTCTGTACATTTTCAAAAATGTACAGAGCTGTTATAATAATATGATTTAATTTATCTTGAGAGTAGATGTAGATTTGAATAGAAGCCGCGTCCTAAATTTATTTTATTGACGGTTGCCATGGATATTCCAAGCATCGCTACCTTTACTATTTGCTTAGCAAATATGAAACCTGACTCAAATAATTATAGTTTTCGCAAGTTTTTTTCTAGTTTAATGATTCATGGAGATGGCGAAATAGTTATTTATGTATCAAGGGAATAGATATTTATGTCCTGAGCGCGACGATCTTACAAACCCGAAGGCTTTTGGCCCGAGGGTTTGTAAGTCGCTCGAGGGCATAAACATCTATTAATTCCCGCGGTGCATACAAACTTTTAGTTCGTTACTGCATCCACAGTATTATTTAAAAAAAATCCGAAAATTCAATTTGATTATAACAACATTTTCATTTTATCATATCGTTGCTAGGGAAATGCTTTATTTATTTGTTGAATAAACAAATTTTGCTAGCTGTCAAACTTAAAAAGTCAAAATGCAGGAACGGTTTGAAATTCCTGACGAAATTGCAAAAAAGGTAGAAAAAGCAACACAAAACTTGCTGCCGAATAAATCGATAGACGCCTACAACAGAGATTATGACAAATTACTAAACTGGATGGCAGAAAACTGTGTAAAACATATTGATGGAACTGTGCTGCTTGCATACTTCGGCGATCTGGCTGAAACATTTTCTTTGACTTCCTTATGTTCCAAATATTCAATGGTAAAGAAGACTTTAATGGTAAATAAGAATATTAACATCGCTAATTACCATAAGTTTAGCGAATATTTGAAGCAACAGTCAAAAGGATACCAGTCGAAAAAGTCTAGAGAAGATATCTTAACATTTATTCATGAGGCGTTTTTAATGAACAAAATTGCATTAATATTTGGTGGATGTCGAAGACAAGAACTTGTGAATATGCTAGATACTCATGTACAAAATAGAAAATCAGTTTTCATGGTAAATGTACCAGAGACAAAAACCAATAAAAAGCGCGTTTTTACTATTGTTGACGAAGACGAAATGAACAGTTTGAAGCTGATAAGAGACTACGTGTCTTTACGAACAGAAAAAGATTTTTTCTGACCTATAGACAAAGTCGCTGTACTGTACAGCCAGTTGGAGAAAACACATTTGGAAAAATCCCGTTCATCATTGCGAAATATCTGGGCTTGAGCGATCAAGTATCAGGACACTCTCTGCGTCGAACATCGACAACTCTTCTGGCAGAGGCTGGAGCCAGTATGACCACGTTGAAGCGCCATGGTGGATGGAAGAGTACGTCGGTTGCTGAAGGATATTTAGAGGACAGTATATCTTAAAAAAATGCGATTTCAAGGATACTGGCAGGCATACCTTCTGGATCTGGGTTTTCTTTACAGAAACTTGATACCCAGACAATGAAACATGAATCAACATTTGCTGCAGGCAATCTAACTATCACCGGATCCTTCCAGAATTGCCAGCTTAATATGAATTCGACTAAATAAAGTTAAGTAAATTATTTACATAATACTTTAATTTCATATTTTGTCATTAATAAAGTTTATTAATAAGTTAATCAAAAAATGTTTTTTTTGCCTTTATACCCGCGCGGGCAGTAAAATGCACTTTATGCCCGCAAGGGTATAAAGTACACTATTATGTAGATGGTAACTAAGCAATAAAAACAAAATAATAAAATAGTATGACATAAAATAAATTTAGGACGCGGCTTCTATTCAAATGATAACTACTGTGAAGATAAATTAACTCATATTATTATAATAGCTTTGAATATTTTTGAAAATAATGTCGGATACAGAAGATATAGCAAGTAAACCTTTTCTGGATTTACATCCAAAAAAGTTAAAACATTTAATACTTGTTATATAAAAGAGAAAATGTTCCCAAATTTAATTTATCTCCATTGGGACGTTATGAAAAATAACGTCCCGTTGCTAGGGTTGCCAGGCCTAAAATTCGAAAAGCCAGACTTTATTTATAAATTTGGACAAACATTTGGTACAAAAAGCCGAACAGCATTCGCTCGCCATAAAAAAATAACTAAAACAGAAAATCAGTCTTTTAATATTTTTATTAAACTTGAGTAATTTAAAAATAAACATTTGTTAGAAACCGAAAAAGTCATCGAAAAAAAAAATAAAATGTATCTATAGAAAAGCGACTAAAAACGAAAAAAAAAAAAAACGAAAAAATCACGTTTTAGAGCCTTAGGCAAAAAGCCAAACAAAAGCCGGACAGGCCGAACATGTTAGTTTTTAGCCGGACGAAACCGTAAAAAGCCAAACATGTCCGGCTAAAGCCGGACGCCTGGCAACTCTACCCGTTGCCAATGGCAACAAGTATTGGTACTTAAAGCGTCACTTACGATCGACAAACAATGGAATTAGCATATACTTACGAGGGAGGTATGACGAAAATACTAATTAATTTTTACATATTTTAACATTAATGGTACAGTTATTATATTGAGAGGATATCATTTATTTGAAACACTGGGTGCATTTATGGTGTTGTTATCGCTACTGCTTGATGGAATTTCAGCAACCTGCCTATTTCTTGACTCTTACTTTTGCGTTCTGAATAGTTTGGGCAATGTTTACCTGATTTTGTAACTATTTTTCAAAATAGCCTTACTTGTAGATTTCCAACCAACGGGTTTTTTTAAGTTGGTCATATTTCCACCTCTTTCTGCAAACAGGGTGGATGAAGTGCGGCGTAGACATTGGTCAGTATAGGCCTTTTGATTTGTAAATTTCAGAAATGCTGCAATTTTTAATGCCAGGCTCTCAAAGACATGAATCTCGACAGCTTGACAGATCTTCCGTTTTTGTAGGAAATAAATAACTGTTTGTATGGGGTTTGCGGTGGATGCAGCGACAAATGTTTACAGTATAACTACAAATTTGTTTTCCATATTTCCAAAAACGATCTTACAATATGGGTTACACAGTCGGATATTTTGTAGTAATATGTATCGATAACTTTTTTCGTTATTTTTTTATGGTATTCAATTGAATTCGATCATCAAGATAAGCTGTTAAAATTTCAGCTTCATAAGTATATCAAATCCTTAGATATTCAATGTTAAAGATTGGGTTTTGGTAGAAAGCGATTCGCCGACCCGTCATTTTGCATAAACGAAAATTGAAAAAGTACATTGTTTCTGTCATAACTTCTTTGTTTTTTATGCTATAGAAATAGAAAAAAAAGCCATTTGACATAAGTGCCATAGTTTCTGAGATATTTAACATTTAAACTAAATACTTCGTCTTATAGACGTTCAGACGCCACCTTTATATTTCCAGATCTCCGAATTCATTAACTCTACAAAAATTAGAAAAAAAACAAAATTCATCCTCAATTTAGTAGCTTTCTTATTTACCTCTAGCATGTTTTCGCTCAATGTAATACTTTACCAGTTATTTGACGAATATTGTTTTGAAATAGGTACCTTTTTTTTTAAGCTAAAATCCCAATTTTCAAGTCGTTATAACTTAAAGGCTATCAATTTTTATGAAAAGTTGCATAGAACCTTTTCTTTTTAAAATTTTGTTTCATGTCACCTCCAATGTTTTTAACTGTTAAATCTCAACTGTCACCTGATCAGCAATTACAAAGTGACGTCACGCGAAGCTCCGCCCCGTTTTCGCGGGGTCCAACTTCGGTAATTTATTTAAGTGCTTGAACGTCCGAATAAAAACCTGAAAATTTGGAAACTACCTTAAGTGTTCCATTTTCGATTTCTAAAATAAAAAAGTAATGCTGAACGGGCCGGCCTATTGTTGCGAATATCTGTTATTTTTATAGGTATCTGCAATTTTGGATTTAAATTATCTGTTGCGCTTACCTTTTAAAAATACATTTATTGTTACGAAGGATATCGTTAAGAAATGACTAATGGCGAGAAAAATTAAAGTCTACGAATCATTATTTCTGATTAATAAAAGAAAATAGCACGGTCCGATTAAGAAATTTTCCATAGGAAAATGAAATTCTGCCTTTTGAGAAAAACCTAAAATTAGTCGTACCTATCAGTAATTCAATTAACTATTTTTTTCTCTAAAAATTCGTATCTCACTTATTTTCTGGAATCTTTTAAATTGGAAAAAAAACTGTTTAGTTGTACTTAGAACGTTATGCTTAATAAGAAACCATAAAACAAAATATAGTAATTCTAAAAAAAAAATTGATGTCACTTCCGGTTGAACCAAAAGTGTTATTTTCGTTCCTGTCAAGTCTTAAAATAGCCCACTCTTGTCTAATGTATGTGTACCAAAAACAAAATTAAAAAACAACCAAAAAATTGGGAGCGTACATTGACTCGTGGCCACACGGTATATCCAACATTCCAAGTGCGCTGGTAGCGGTTAGTTATTTCAGCCTCATAAACAAGCTCTTTCATTCGTCTTCAGACGCGAAAGTTGGGAGGTCATAAATCTAGGGACCACAATATCTAAAATGGGCGATATCCCAAAAGACGTCACACTTTGTATAAGAGTATATAGGGTGATATAAGTTCCAAATGACCCATTTCACTACCCCTTTAAAAATACCTATCGATCTACCAAACACCCTGTATATAGATTACATTTTATTTTGTCATATTTTTACAAACTCAAAATTAATAATCTGCTTTTAAATCTAGCTTCCTACATTCATGTATGCCACAAAGAAGATCCAAATTTAGTGCAGTGTATGATGGCGTCTGTTGAAGATATTAGGCCATTTTTAGTAGAAGGTGAGAAAAAAATTCATTTCTTCAAGTCACGTTAAAAAAAATGCAATTTTAGGTATACCGGAGCATAACATTCCTCGTCTTGAACCGCTCATAATGCAGGACTTCTTCGCGGAAGAAAGCGTTGGCATGAAAATAATGGTTTCAAATGTCAGCGCGTGGGGATGTACAGATTTCTTTGTTAGAGGATTAGAGTAAGTATACTTGATTTTCTCTTAAATGCGCTCCGCAATTTCTTAAACTTTTTGCTATATATATTTTTTTTAATGTTTGTTTTTTAATATCTCAAAAAGTACTTTAGATATTATTTTCAATTTTGGTATGTGTTAATAGAATATAAAATAACATATTTTAGTTAGAAAAGTTATTTTTTATCGCTCCACCAATGGCGTCCCTGCAAACATGTCATTTGATATTTTTTACCAAAAAAGTGGTACGCCACTGACATGTGGATGTTTTTTCTAATTAGCCTGGTCAATTCTACTTGAAAAAGGTCTCTTGTCAATACTATGTTCTGATTTTGGAGCATTATACATTGCTAAATGAACAGGTATACCCATTTGCCAGTTACATGACGTTATCCTATAAGCGAATGCGCGCTTCCCACTTTCCGCGCTATATCTCAAAAACGGCTTCATAAGAAAAAATGCTTGTAGAGAATTTTATGCTCTACAAGTTTTTTGCAATGTCATAACCTCTAACGACATGCGACATATAGCAAGCGAGACATTTGCAAAAAAAATGACTTTTGACCATCGATATCTTGAGTAGCGGAAACGCTCTTAAGAGACTTTTCACACCTTCTTTAGAACATCAAAACAAAGGTCTATGCAAATTTTTTATCTTTCCGACTTTTTCACTTTATTCACTCAAAGAAATAGTATGGGTAAATTCAACAAAAAAATGGTTAACTAACAATATCGTTAATTTTGTTAAACTAAATTATATTGATGGTATTTTTAAACAAGAGGTGATTGTTATTTTAATTAATAAAAAGTTGTCGTACAACAAAACAAACATTAACTTAAAAAATAGATGAATAAGACTATTATTTTTTTCGTCTGACTATTATTTTGTTGAATTCTTTCAAATTAAACTAGATAATAGTATATTTTATTTTTAACTATCATCGAATTGTAATTCTAACCCAGTATTAGTTCGCTGTATTATTGTACTTGGTAGACAAACCAATATTATTGTCGTCTTCTAGGAGTTCTAAAAGAATTACCATAAAATTTGCTTGCTTACCACGTAGTCTATTACAGAAATTATTCCCAGATGACGCCACATACAAATCACTGACAATAAAGATCATGCATTATCTTATACTCTTATGAATTTATAGAAAATTAATAATATGAATGCAATTCTCTCATGGATCATCGATATATTTGGATGGATCTTATAAACGATTTCTAATCTTTGGTTTGGGTGGTCTGATGTCTCAATACTGAGATTTTGGCTAACCAAAAAAAAACCTTCATCATACAATAAAGTGTAGATCAACCTAAAAATTAGTTGGTGAACAAAAAACAAAGTCGTTGTACTATTTAATTGTAGACCAAATTGAAAATGGTTAGTGAACATAAAAAAATGTCATTGTACTATTTAATTTGTTGTTCTACAAGAAGATATGATTATTAAACTACTATTTGTTTACGAAAACAGATAAAGTTGTATGACCATTCTTTTCTGATTGATTTAACTATGAAACTAGATAGGCGCGATTTCATATGCTCTTTTTGGTTGAATTTACCTATCATTTTCTTTGAGTGTTTGACTGTATTACTTTGCTTTATATTTATTTAGCTAAAAAACTAAACGGTATGTAAAAAGTGGCTAATTTTTCTTTTTGCAGTGTTAATCTGGACACACAAGTATTCAATTTAATGGTGGATCTACCAAAACTTCGTATAGAAGCGCATTATAATGTAGATGGCAAATTGCTCTTATTACCAGTTAAGGGCAATGGTAATCTTGAAGCCAATATAAGTAAGTATTTTAATTCCTTGTTTTTACAAATAGATATTTACTATAGTACATTTTCGTAGTTTCTTGAAAGTTCAGCCAAGACAAAAGAAATTTTTTCTTATGCCATTTTGAAATACATACAAAAATCTACATTTTGTAAAAAAATTGTCCTCCTACGAGTCGATGCACTTAAGCAATAAGCGACTGAAATTTCCAAATCTTTTATTTTTTATTTTTGCCGTTCCAATAATAGTACAGTCACTTGGTGTCAAAAAGAACCCAAACTTCGGACTCATTCTATAGCGACTTGGAATTTTCTTTTTTTTTTGCGTATTCTTAAATTTTAGGATATCAACTTCAAATTTTTATATACAGCGGATATACACAATATTAGTGATGCCCAGTTTAGCATTGTGCAATATGCCGATGATTTTTGTGTATACACAGAACATAAAAAATACAACATAGGTATTGACCTTCTAACAACATCTATAATTAGATTGGGAAAATGGTTTTCTCTTAATGGTTTTAATATCGCACCAAATAAGTCCACAGTGGTTGTATTTTCTCGACACAACTGTCCTAATATTAACGATATTAATCTTGGGGATTATTTATTTCCTTTTCAAACACATGTGAAATATTTAGGAGGGATTTTGGATAAAAAACTCAAATGGAACCTCTAGGTATATTGAGAATATAATAAACCGTTGCAACAAAAGCATTAATTTTCTAAAAATGTCTAATAAAACCTGGTGGGGTACAGACGTTCAAACCGCTCTTCTTTTTTACAAAGCATACATTAGATCAATTTTGGACTATGGATGTACTCCTTATGGATTTGCATGTAATACTCTTTTAAAACGCTTGGATGTCTTACAAAATACAGCACTACGGATATGTTTAGGAGCTATGAGATCAACACCAATTGATGCCTTATATGCCGAAGCTTTGGTTCCGCCTCTTTCGCTTAGACGACATTACCTGACTGAAAAGTTCCTTCATAGAATAAATATTAACAATCAACCGCTTTTACATAATATTTCTGTCGTTAATACATCTGATTTAACAAATAAATTCTGGATACATCAAAATTCTCCGCCTCTTTGCGTAGCTTTTCGAGATTCAAGCGATATCCCTATTAGACAATCCATATGATTACACTTCAAACTTTGAATACTCTAATCTTTTTTCGAAAGTGTCATTAATTACACCACAATACAGTGATCATCCAAATATTAGTATGAACATTTTAAATACAATTTTGGATAAGTGAGATAATCCATTGTTGATATACTCAGACGCTTCTAAGTATCTCTTGGGTACTGGGTGTGCATGCTACATACCTTCGACCAATAACTGTATAAAAATCAAATTGTCGCCTCAATGCTCCATTTTTACAGCTGATGCAATTGCTATATACGAGGCTCTCAAATTTATTTATTCTTCTAAATCCTACACTTCCATAATTTTATCAGATTCTCTATCGGTTTTATCTTCATTAGAAAACAGCTTTTCCTTCAACATCAAAACCAACCCGTTTATTCTAAAAATAAAGAAACTGCTACACAATGTTTTAGGTATGGGAAAAGAGGTTCATTTTGTATGGGTAAAAGCGCACATTGGCATAAAAAATAATGAAATTGTCGACTCTTTTGCCAAGGAAAGCATCGTCTCAGGATTCCCATTAGAACAAAAAATCTGTCTATCTGACTCCTTTAACATTTTAAAATCTAAATTTAGAAATAGATGGTTAGAGCCGTGGCGGGAATTCTGGCATTCCAGTCCTGCAAGATATACGCATACCAATCCTGACCTCCCATCTAAGTTTTGGCACGAAAATTATGAGTATCCAAGAAAATATATCACAACAATAATACGCCTCAAATTTGGACATGCCTGTTATCCAGCACATTTACATAAAATAAATGTTCTGCCTTCAGAGAATTGTGATATTTGTAATATTAAAAGTGACCTGGATCATATTTTCTTGAAGTGTTCTAAATATAAAGCAGCAAGTGACAGACTACATAACAATCTAATAATTAATTGTAATATTCAGGCTCCTTTTAATATACTTTCTCTCCTCAGCCTCCATAATAAGCAAATTTTTGATTGTATCATCGGTTTTTTGGAAGAAACGAATATTTTATTATGAATTTTGTGAGTGAATGTTTAAGTAGGTTAGCTTCGTATCCTCTGTTGTTTTTCCTCTGATGCATCCCTTAATTTATAGTGGTCCTCTAATTTTGTTTGTGTTTAAAAAAAAATAAATGTCCTGATAGACCCCAGGACGAGAAGCGCGTGTCCCTGTTTTTTCTCCTTTGTTGATCTTCAATATTTATTTTTTCATTGTCGACATAGGTTAATTGGAAAAAAAAAATTCAAATATTAAAAAGAGATAGATGTGTTTTTACCCCTGAGAGGGTAAAAACCACCCCTGAAGTAAAAAAATTAATAATTAACGAAGTACTAAGAATAAATTAATGAAACTTATATTACTTATTTATATTTTTTGGGTCGGTATGATTAGGATATGATTACGAATGTACCCTTAATATGGCGGATATAACAGGGGTAAAATGGATGAATTAATTATTTCTTGTTTATTTTGAGAAATTATGACTTTCTTAGCAGATTGTTACTCATCTCCTAATAAGAAAAATAATTGCTCTTTTCCTAAAAAGGTGAAAACCATCTCTAATGTTAAAAAATAATAAAGGAAGTGCTGAAAACTTACTAATGAAACTAATATTATTTATAATTTTGGGGTTGCTGATTACGAATTTGGATCAGGTTTTTCTGTTAAGGTGCAGCAAATTAATAAAACAATAATTAATATTTTCCAATTTTATTAACTACATAGAGATTTAACCTAAAAGTATAATTATTCATCTTCATCAATGTTTGAGACATTTTCATTTTTATACTTATTTATACAAATATATGTTAGATCACGGTTCACATGAATGACTTTTTAAAAACTTTTATTTACTTAAGTGGAGCCAACGTTGGCTCTTGGAGAAGGAATATAATAATAATTAGAAGTGTTTCATTCTAAGTGAGTTTAATAACTGAATCAACAAAGCGTGTTTAGTCATATTTATAACATACAGAACCTGAGTAAGCAAAATATAGAACAAAGGAAATGCAGTTCTGCAGTCATCACAAGTTATGAGAAACAAAGATGAAATATGATATCTTGAAGATAAGCAATTAATAAGAGAAGTCGTTATCATGTAATATGATATACCTGTGAAGGTTTGTTATGGCTAAGTCTTGGTAATAAGCGTATAATTTTATATAACAACTTCCCCCTTAATAAAAAAGTTGATGTTATGCAGCAACTTTTGAAAATTGTTAGAAACGTTAAATGAATATAATGCAAAATAAATTGACACAATGTTGAATGAATACAAAGCAAAATAATAAAATACATAAAAGTTAAAATTGGTAAATGATAATAATAATAAGCGAGTAGTACATTACATAAATGTGATAAGAATAAAATACAATGGTCTAAATTAATAGACAAGGGTAAAACTCCACATATGAAAGTCTATGTTAACTCGATGTCCTCTTCTTCTTGAGGTTTAATACCGGGTCGCTTTCTTGGAGGGATCAGTCTAGGAAATTTGGTAAAAACTCTGCTTCGCTCTGAAGGAGGTGAAGGAGGGATGTCCGTTTTGGGTTGGATTCGCAATGCTCCACATCTTCTTCTTCTGCATTTACAAGTTATGTAAAGTAGAACTAATAGAATTATGAGAGTGATTATGAAATATGTGAACCAAGATACGTGTTTGGTCACAAAAGGCTCGTTTATGAGGTCATCCAGGTCTTTGGAATATTGGTCTAATTTGGTTTTTGCAATATCTAGATCTTCTACGTCGAGACTGTTTAATTTGAGTGGTTTTAATCTTGGAATTTCGATTTTGTCGGGCATGTGATTACAGCATTCAAAAGGAATTTGGATAGGATGTGAATTGTCCTTAATTTCGGAAAAGTCTTTGGCACTGGCTTGTATTCTAGTAATGCCTGCATAGGCGTAACATCCTGGTTGTAGTTTGATGATGGAATTTTTGTTGATTAACTCTGTTGTGGATTCTCTCTTTGGACAGTTGATGGTAATGTGAAGTGGTTCGGAATTAATTACTAGTGTTGTCTTCAAGTTCTTGGACGTTGTATCCCTGACTAATAATGAAGGAAGTTTGACAGTTCTCTGGAAGTTTTGGCAATGCTTTTAGTATTCTGGCTTCACATATGGCATTTTGGTCGATAGGATATGCAAACAGGTTAGAACATAGTTTGGTTCCAAAATAAAGTGGTTTGCATTCTTTCAAATTTTGTATAGGTATGTACATCAAAGAATCATCATCTCTCGCGATATATTTTTGTGAAATAGATAAAATGTGATGTAGACCAGTTCTGTTATCAAGTATCGGGATAGGGTATAGGTGATAGGTGTTATAATTTTGGGGTTCAACAAGTGGTATTGTTAAAACAAATACTAAGTTAGAATCCATTTGAAACGCTTGCAATTCAATAATGTCCAAATACTTAGCAACTGCCGATAATTTAATGGGGAGAGGCAAATTGTTCCTTCGTAAGCTCTGTGAAACTTCTTGAAGTGCTGTCACTAAGTGATTAGGGGTTATGATTGACGTGTGAATGATTCCTAATCTGGCAAATGTTATTGAATTCAGAATGTCGTTCAAATTATCTTCGATATACAAATAGCTTGCCATTAATTGTTCGGAAATGTATAAAAATTTTAGTTTTATGTGAGCAGCCTCGATAGCTTGAGTCATGGTTTGAATTGTGTGTTCGATTTCTTCGAGATCTTTGTTAAACGTTTCCTCGTCAATTTGTAATTTTTGTATAGTCGATAAACAATTAATCTATTAAAGATGTTGTTTTATATAGGTTGGTGTTGGTGAAAGTTTCAAATTCTCGGGAAATTTGTTCGTTAGTGATTTCGTTATTATCGTCTGGGTTTTCGTCGTCGTCTGACTCTTCGTCATTCGCGGCTAGAACCTTTGAATAGAATTTGGAACATTCGGAAAAATGATTAATTTTGATTCTGGAAAGTGCGTCCGCGTTCTTATTGATTTTGCCGGGTTTATAAATTATTTCGTAGTCGTACTCTTCTAATTTGAGTCGCCAACGGGCAAGCCTACTTCCTGGGTCTTTTATAGAGAATAGCCAGGTGAGTGGTCTGTGGTCGGTTACAAGCTTGAACTTTCTACCATACAGATATGGTCTAAAGTGCTTTACACTCCATACTATCGATAAAAGCTCGCGTTCAATCGTTGAATACTTAGTTTCTGCACTGCACAAGGTTCTAGAAGCATAGGCAATGGGTAAATCTTTGCCAATAGGCCCCTGGCTCAGCACTGAGCCGACGGCAAATGCGCTCGCATCAGTGGTTAGAACGAAAGTTTCATCAAAATTAGGGTAAATTAATATCGGAGTTGTTGTTAATGTTTGTTTCAAATTTTGAAAAGAATTTACACAATCATTGTCGAAGAGAAATGGTATGTCTTTTTGTAGTAGTTTTGTTAGGGGCTTGGTTATCTTGGAGAAATTGGGGATAAAGCGCCTATAATATCCGGCTAAGCCTAGAAATGATTTGATTTCTTTTGGATTTTTCGGTTGAGGAAAATTTAAGATAGCGTCAACTTTCGAAGGGTTCGGTTTTACGCCGTCTTTTGTAATGAGGTGTCCTAAATAAGCGACTTCCTTGCGGAGAAACTCGCATTTGTCTGGTTGAATTTTGAGGTTGGCTTTTTGAAGGCGTTTAAAGACTTTAGTTAGACGGGAAATGTGTTCGTGAATTGTAGGAGAGTAAATAATGATATCGTCCATGTAGACGAGACATCGTTCATTTTGAATACCTAACAGGATGTTATCCATAACTCTTTGAAAAGTTGATGGAGCGTTTTTGAGTCCAAATGGCATTCGCACGAATTCATAATGACCGTTCTCAACTGTGAAAGCAGTCTTTTGAATATCTGCGGGATTAATTTCGATTTGGTGAAAACCGGAAGCCAAGTCTAAGGTTGTGAAATATTGGCATTTGCCAAGTTGGTCTAAAAGATCGGAAATGTTGGGCAGAGGATATTTGTCACCGATTGTAACCTCGTTGAGTTTGCGGTAGTCGACTACAATGCGCCATTTCTGTTTGCCAGAAGCGTCCAGTTTTTTGGGAACTACCCAGACAGGAGAGGACCAAGGTGAGATTGAGGGTTGAATAATACCTTGACTTAACATTTTCGATACTTGGGACTTAACTTCTTCTTTATGGACCTGAGGATATCGATACGATTTAGTGAATATCGGTCGGGAATTTTCGGTGTCAATAGGGTGTTTGATTTCATTAGTAAAGGTCAAATTGTCTCCTTCTAAATAGAATATATCTTGAAAGTCTAAACAAAGCTGCGTTACTATTTCGGCCTCTTCTTCGTTTAGATGATCCAAGCGCAATTCGTTCCTGATTTCGAAGGATCTGTCCATCGTTAGTTGTTGGTCAGAGTTTTGCGCGTTTAAGTTAAAAATTGACTTAAATTTTTGTACTGGTTCCAGGTTAAGATTTGAAAAGTTTATGGTTTTTGGAATAGCGTTTGCGTTTATTATTGAAGTTAAAAATTCTCCATTGTGATCGATTTTGACAATTGCATTTGGTAAGCGTACTTTCTCGTTTTCCTGGGCTAACAGTATAGCCTCGGTATTTCGCAGGTTACATTTTAGTTTACAAATTTTTTCCATACGAGGTTCAATAGAAATTAAATTTTTGATGTTGCTTAAATTTGAATTTTTTATATCGGAATTAATAGTTGGTTGTAAAGGTAAATTTACTGTAGTTTCTTCCGTAACTTTAAATAGTGGTACGGTTTTGAAATTTGTGACTAGTTGTTTATTTTTAAAGTCTACTTTGCATTCGTAATGTTCTAGGAAGTCTGCGCCTAATAATCCATCAAAATCTATATCTAGATTATAGATATAAACTTTGTGTGACTCATCTGAAAAGGGGATGAGAACAGATTCGTTGATATAAATTTTTTGATCAGTGATACCCTGTATGATTACACTTTCAGGAGATCTACGTCTGTAATTTTCAGCTGTTTTAGGTTTAAAAATTGATATACCTGCGCCTGTATCAATAAGAATTTTAAATTTACCAGTTGCATCCTTCATATAGTAAAGGTTCTTTGAATTTACAGTTAATAGGGTATGGGAAAGCGTATTTACATGAACGTCTGTTCTGGGAAATTCAGCATTGGGTCGAAACTGACGTTTAGGTTCATAGTTTGTATTTGGGTTTCTAGTTCCGTAATTGGTTCGAATTAGTCTGTTTGTTGTGTTGGAGTATCCGTGGGGTACTCCGGGTCTAGGCGAAAATCCTGAGGATTAGCAGTATAATCCTCGTATTGCTCGTTTTGAGAATTAGCAGTATAATTCTCTGTGTAGTTTTGGTTGTTCTCTGAATTGTAGTTTTCGTATGATTCATTTTGAATTTGGTAATTTTGGCAATCGTCGTTAGAGTAGTCGTTGTATTGATTAAATTGATCGGCATAATTGTCGTAAGGTTCGTAATTTAGATGATGAGCTTTTTGCTGATTAAAGCGGTTAAAATTCGGATTAGGCTGAATAGCGGATGGTCGTTGTTGCGTAAAGTTAGGGTTCGGCCTTATGGCTGAGGGCCTGTTTTGTTGCGATTGATTAGGTTGGCCGTTTTGAGGGAATGTCCTCTGGTTAAATTGATTATTTTGTGAAAAGTTTTGGAAATTTGAATTTCCTGGGTAATTTGGTCGTTGGAAGTTTTGTGAAGTTGACGGCATTGTTTGTGTTTGTTGCCTTGTACGGCATTCATTTATGACATGTCCGTTTCGTTTACAAAACGAGCAGAATTTCTGCTGAAAATTTGAAGTTGGTCGTTTTTGTTGCATAATAGGATTTTTGACCGGACTATTTTTTGGAAATTTCTGTTGCTCGAAATAAGAGAGTTGTAGCTCTCTACGAATTCTGCTTACAGCTTTTAGTATGCTAGGAGGATTGCTAGCACGTATGATGCGGCCTAAATTCGGTTCTAAGCCTGTTAATAAATTGTTTAGCGTCATGGTTTCTATTAGATCTGATTGTGCCGTTCTTTGTGTTCCCGTGAGATTTTGTTTTTGCACTGCGGCGTGCATCTTCGCGTTGTGCGTCTGTAGACGTGATACAAAGGGCGGATTCACCTGGCAATTGGTGAATGCGCTGCAGGTCCTGAATTAGGGCCGTCAAATCTCTGGAGTCCCCAAAGTGGGTTTCCAGTAGTGCTTTTATTTCTGGCCATGTGCCGGGATTACGTGTGTTAATTAATTCGGCAGCTTTGCCTTTTAATTTATTTTTTATGTGGACGGTCAAAAGAATTTTTTGATCTCCAATTGCCATGCTTTGGGCGCAATGGCAGGAATTTAAGAATGTTTGTAAATTTATGGCATTGCCATCAAATTCAGGTATTAGAGAAAATATTTCAGAGAGCTTGTAAGGCTCAATTTGCTCTGGTTGTTGTTGTTGTTGTAGTAGTTGTTGTTGTTGTTGTTGTTCGGCTGATGCCGGTACTATTGGTTGGGGTGCTACTGGTTGAGCTGTATCTCTATCTGGCATTGTTGCTGTTGTATTTAGAGATTATTTTGAATTAAAGATTGGTTGCGTATCAGCAGTATGATACGATAAATTAAATTAACTTGTTACGTTGAGTGCGTAAATGGATTGTATATTAGCTGTATAATACACAATGTTTCGTATTAGCAGTATAATACGAAAATAAATAAACTTAAAATTAAATGAACTTGTTTCGTTGCGTTTGTAAAGGAATGGATTCACTTTGACAAGAGAACTGGCTTTGTGCGCCGAGTGTATTAGTAGTATAATACACTTTTAATAAAATAAGTTGCGAAAAATAATAAAATAGTAAAAATGGTACGAGATGATTCTTAAAATGACTTACGTTAGTTTCGTTTCCATGAGTAGGTTCTTCGTCCGTCAAGGGATTGGGATCCGCCACCACCAGTGAGGAAGGTCTCCTTGTTCTCGCAGGTGTACACGCACTAGTTAGGCACCTTCTGCAGATGTTGTCCTTGTTCTTTTGCGCTTCACTACCAGTTAGGCTTCTTGTTCTGATGATGTTTACGGATCCTACCGACTGCGCCAATGTTAGATCACGGTTCACATGAATGACTTTTTAAAAACTTTTATTTACTTAAGTGGAGCCAACGTTGGCTCTTGGAGAAGGAATATAATAATAATTAGAAGTGTTTCATTCTAAGTGAGTTTAATAACTGAATCAACAAAGCGTGTATAGTCATATTTATAACATACAGAACCTGAGTAAGCAAAATATAGAACAAAGGAAATGCAGTTCTGCAGTCATCACAAGTTATGAGAAACAAAGATGAAATATGATATCTTGAAGATAAGCAATTAATAAGAGATGTCGTTATCATGTAATATGATATACCTGTGAAGGTTTGTTATGGCTAAGTCTTGGTAATAAGCGTATAATTTTATATAACATATATACATGCATGCGATGTCCAACGACTTAAGAAATGTGCTTGAATATAAAAAGGTATAAAAACTACGATTATTCATTTATAATTGAAAATATTGTGAGATTTTACCACCAAACAAGCAATATCGTAATTTGCGATCATATCTTCTTTGCAATGAATGCTGAACGTCATAAAAAAAAGTATTTTGAAGGTCTCTTAATTCTCTTTAAGGTCAGGTAGGTCAAAATAGCACAGAGGTTGTCAGTTTTTCTATATTCATCTTAAATGAAGTCAATTAAAAAAAAAACAACGTTAAAAATTAACTTCAAACACTTCTATCTCCTAAGCTATTAACTTTATCAAAAAAATACACAAAGCAACATTTTTCTTAGTTCATTGCCATAATTTTTTGTCTCTAGTAACATTCAGCTAAGATGCTTCCCTGCTAAGTTATTTAATCTTAAAGCCAAAGAAATTCATTTTTTCAAAAATTCTCAAAATACATTAAGTGTAAAATCTTTTAAGTAATGCATCCATCACGGTCAAAAAATTTTGAGAGTATACATAATAGTTAGGACTAACAAAAAACACGATCTGGACTTTTTTAAATTTGGAATTTACTGAAACCAAGAAACGGGCACGTGTAAAAAATCAAAATTTTACCTTTATTTTCCTTGTATAATTTTTGATTTTGTAGATATCAAAATTGCCAAAAGAAAATTTTATACTGAATAAGCTTTAATTTGGCTGAAGGTACATGTTAAAAGGTTTTTTAAACCAGAGTTTTGACCGTTTGAAGACCGTGACCTTTTCAGGGCTACGTTCAAATGCACCTAAGATTAACTGTATCTCGGCAACGATGAGCCTAAACAAATTTTTATTTCACGGATTATTTTTGTTATTTCATAAGGTAACTTTTTTTATTATGAAAAGCTTTTTCGAAAATGACCCTCTTTGACTAATTTGCTGAAAACCTTTGAAAAATCAATGTTTTTTGCTGAAAAATCAACTCGGCAGGTGTTAAGCAAAAATCACGTTATAGGGGATTTTTTGAGGTAGAATTCGACGATCTACACGTTCCAATAGTCACTTTTTTGGGGTGAAACTCACTCTTAACGAAAAAGCACCTTTATTCCTTTTTAATATTTCATATTTGACCCATTTTAACATAAACACACCACAGATAGTAGACAACCCCAAATCCATAGCCAAGGCTGTGCGGAAGGGGGTTACACATTTGGAAAAACGCAGACATACATCCACACCCATCGGTGTTGTCAATACCGGGGCTGCGGGGTCGAACCCAGAGCGCGGTAGGCAGTCGATCAGCATATTCGCCACTCAATACACCTTAACCGATTGAGCTACCGCGCCGGTTTTGAATCAAACTGTCCAATAATATTTGAATTTAAAACTGCTATAGAATTAGCTCGAAGTGATTTTACCAAGTATTGTATTAAGTATTTTGCGCTAAAATTTTTCAGGAAGGTTTGTTTCAGTAAAGGGCATATTTTACCATCGTTAAAATTGATACATTATTACGTTATATTTCTTAAATTATGCAAAAAAGGCAATTTTTAGTGGTTTTTGTTTTTTTACAAATTAGCAAATAATCAACAAATTTTTTCTTAGGTCTAGTTTTCTTCAAAATTTCATTGCGAACAATTTGGTATTTTAATTTTTGCGATGCGATTACTAGAACCGAAGATAATGAGGAAAACAGAAGAAAGTGTCAATGTTGAAATTAAGATTGTTAAATTTTATAACAACAATGGACCGATATAATCCAAAACTTCTCAGCACTTGTTATTATACCTACAACAAATGAAAACAATAAAATTGCTACAGCCAGAGAATTCCTAATTCACCTATTTTGATGCTTAATTTGACTCAACTAGTCACCCTGTTTGTAAATTTATATCAGGTTTTGGTAAATATTTTTTTCATTTTAAATTTTTTAAAAACTCTACCGAACTCGGAGAGTTCTATCTCTTAATGATAGGATTTTGGAGAGTGAGAGGGAAATATGCATATATTTTCGGTTTATTATAAATATTTAAAAAATCATAAATGGTATAATCTTTAAAATAGTTTCAGATACTTCCCATTGCTCTAAGGAATACGACCATATACAGTTTTTATCATAAATTTTGTATATAGGTAAATGCCACACTCTAATAATGAAATATTTCCTTCTCACTCTGCAAAATCCTATGCTTAATATCAATATTTACAGATTTTGTAGAATTAAATTATGGGATAGCAGTTGTTTTAGTATCACTCGATTACTCTAAGGCATTCGACAATATTGGTCACGCTCTATTTCGTGCTAAATTAGCCTTTTAAGGCAAATGCAAATGCTGATACGTTTTTAAATCTTATGCAACCATCGTCAGTCAGTATTTGTCAATGTGTCCCCTGCTCAACAACTCTTATCAACTGTTCCGCAAGAATCCATTCTAGGTCCACTGTTGTTTGTAATCTACACGGCCTATATACTTAATTAAATTGATGGCCCTATGTGTTTAAAGCGCCTTTTTTTATTGTGTATTTGGAAATATTTAACCATTCAGTACATTAAATATAAGCACTTTTTTGCCAATACCTGAAAAGCGAATACAAATTATTTGTCTATAATCATTATAACGTTCTTTAGACCTTTAGGACAAGCATCCAAGTTTCCATTCGATCGAGAAGTAGATCTAATAAAATTATTTTCTTTAATCCTTGTCCAAAGTCACATTTTAACTCACTAAATCAATGTATTAACTACTAATGATTACAGTTGTTGACTCTGCCATCTTGAAATTTTGCAAAAAAATAAGTATTCAAATTAAATTCTTTAAATTTGGATATTTCATGAGGTCTCTTTGTTTTCTGTGACTATTTTATATAGGTTTACTGTAAACCTGGCTGTGCAAACATATTTCAAGTCTACTAAGATGCATAATATATGTTGATACAATTTTCTAAAATAGTACGTTACTATATTATGTAGTGGATACATTCGTCATTCTCTGTATCATTCCTCTCGAACTATATCTGCAATCTCCGTATATCAGTATGCTACTATATATCAATGCAGTAATAAAATGATCCTACTTTTCATAAACGGCACGTGAAAAATAAGTTAATGCTAAAAATCCCCTCATTATTATTGGCATGATGGCCAAACGTTGACCGGTGTTGCACTTTATTCAATCACAGCCCAAATAACATTTAAATGCCAACAAGTATTTATCAGGTTTTATCACAGATTTAAGAAGGTAAATAAACTGAACTGGGTTTTATTATTTTTTTTTGTGCATACCAATTTATCTACAGATAATATGTACTTAAAAAAAGCCTTCAAGTTATCTTTAAAGCAATTTGTTAAACCTCTTGCTCTTTAAAACCTATTGGTTTTATAACCACTTAATTGCTGCATTATTCAAAACCACGATAAACTTATTAAGTTTTATGGTGGATTTTAAATATTTTAAAAAAGTGGTAGACATTTATAAATCTTTAGATTCTATTGGAGTTTTAAAATATGGTCTTTAAGTACCCCTTATCATCAAGCAATAAAACTAATAACGTTGCTGTCTTATCAATATACAGTGTGTCCCAGGATAGATGTAACAAGAGATGTAATGGACCAAAAATTTTGGAATTTTGGAATTGTATTTGGGGATTGAGTCCTGCTTGTTGTAAAACTAAAGTATACCAAAAATGACTTGATTCGGTGTTCTACAGGGTGTTTTATAAGCAAAGTTGTAAAAATCACCACTAATAAAGTACCTTTATTTTTCAAAATTTTATACCTCTATACCAAATTTCAGGAATATAAAATTCTTTTTTTGAAACTTAATAGGGTATTCTATTAAAATAAACGGTTTTATTAATTTTTCAGCCATGTTTTTTTGTTAACTATGATAGACATGTTTGAACAAAGTTGGGGCAACAGTGTTTAGTTATATTTTTCTTATTCTTACTGTTTACATTTAGCCTACAACTATCTAAAATGTGTTAATATGTCATATAAACCCCTAAAAAGCCCAAAATCATACTGAGTAAGCTAGGGTCACTTTTTTTTTATTAATTGTAAATAATAATTAATAAGCTGACAAATGAAAGGCGCGTGATTTTTTAAAAGTTTTTTGATATACCTTATCAATAAAGTGGTCTGCGTTGACAATTTTTTGATACTAGGTTGTTTATTAATATCAAATTTTAAAACGTTAGCACATGCAGATATTTCAATCGAGGCAGACATATTTTATTACTTGGCGACATTTTCTGATTTAGACAGTTTAAGTGCAACAAGTTTTCGACAAAGAATTATTAAAGACACAATTATTTATGATGTTCTCAAAGCAGGCTTAAAATTTGATCGCAAGTACTAACGGTTTTAAGAAGATTTTATAAAAGGTTTTATGGTAGACTTGAAAACTTCTTGCAGATTTGGGTTCTAAAGTACTGTTGGTTTTATTGATAGTTTTAAGGAAGATATTTATAACCTTTATAAAAAGTCTTTTTTGGTTTTATTCCGGGTTTATGGTAGCATTTAAGAGGCTATCTAGTATAAACAGTTTTACGATCAGTTTTATTATATAGACTTAATAACCTCTTGTAGATTGTGATAAAACTTAAATTGTTACTTGGGAGGTCTACAAAAAAAAAGAAAAGAAATTCTGCTCTAAGGACTAGACTTATCATTCACATAATTGGTCCATCAATAATAAACTACCTACATGCCTTCACTTCATCATTGGGAAGCAGTGGCGGCTGGTGAAATTTCAATATTTTTTTTCTCGTCTATGGCGCATGGGACCCATACGAAATTTGGGAAATAACATCTAGAGAAGCACTTCTCTAATGACCCCTAAAAAATTTTGAAAAAGCAGTTTGCGACAAAATTTTTGAAAATTCGTTAGCCTCCCCTGGGTTTAGGAGCTCCTGTTTATTTTTATTTTCTTTTATCACATGCATTTGACTTTTCATAAAAACACAACAACAGATTTTGGAGTGTATGAAAATATTTTCATTATTAACTGAAATACAATGAACTGAAATTTTGTAATTTACAATTTAACAAATTACAATATTTCAATTCATTGTATCTCAGTTAGTAATGAAAATATTTTCATAAACTCCAAAATCTGTTGTTGTATTTTTATGAAAAATCAAATGCATATGACAAAAAAAAAATAAAAATAAACAGGAGCTCCTAGACCCAGGGGAGGCTAACGAATTTTCAATAATTTTTTCGCAAACTGCTTTTTCAAAATTTTTTAGGGGTCATTAGAGAAGTGCTTCTCTAGATGTTATTTCCCAAATTTCGTATGGGTCCCATGCTCCATAGACGAGAAAAAAAATATTGAAATTTAACCAGCC
Organism: Rutpela maculata; assembly: GCA_936432065.2. NCBI lineage: Eukaryota > Metazoa > Arthropoda > Insecta > Coleoptera > Cerambycidae > Rutpela > Rutpela maculata. The sequence goes on from OW386289.2 coordinate 5,682,739, forward strand.
GCCGCTGTTGGGAAGTACTGGCAAGGAGTGCTAAGTTACACAAGTCTACAAAAAAAAAATTGCTCCAAGGACTAAACCTATCATGCCTTAAGTATTTTTGTGTGCTAAAACCGAATTTTCAATTTCAAAAAGTTTCTACCACGTATAACTTAGCACTCCTTGCCAGTACTTTCCCAATGTTGAAGTGAAGGCATGTAGGTAGTTTATTATTGATGGGCCAATAATTATGTGTTTTTGCCAGGGATATTATTGTTATTATTATTATCATAGACTTAACAGCGGCACACTTTCTCAGCCGTAGCTGGAAACTATTCATCGAATCCCTCGCGCGCGATTGAAATTCGGCTCTGTTGGAGCCCGTTCTAGGTTTTTGGGCCCTTCAGTTGGTGATGCCCGCTCCAACAGCTCAGAGTCCAGACCCCAACAAGGGATCACAGAGACTTCTAGTCCAGGACTTTCCTTAAAATATGCGATGGTTCCCAATAGTGCGATCTTTTGTACTTCTTGTGCGCTCGGTTGACCAGACAGCTGTTGTAGACTCCGGTCATAGCCCTTCTTGACGGTTCCAAGGGCTCCTACAAGTACTGGTACGACTGTGGTCTTTGCATTCCACATTCTACTAACTTCTATTTGGAGGTCTTTATACTTGCTCAACTTCTCCGTTTCCTTGAGCGTCACGTTGGTATCCTTTGGAATGGATACATCGATCAGCAAACAGGACTTTTCCTTTTTGTTATGTACGACGATGTCTGGCCTGTTTGCGCGTATTTCTCTGTCAGTTATAATCGGCAAATCCCACATAATTATGACGTCATTGGTATTGACAACCTTCTCGGAGGCATACTCATAATATTTATTGTTATTATTATTATCATTATTATTATTATTATTATTAACGAGGTTAAGAAATTTCTTATTATTATTCATTTATATATTTTAGCCGACTGCGTAACTAAAGTTCAGTTAATTGGTGAAGAATATGAGAAAGATGGAGAAAAATACCTAAAATATAACTCCTTGAGTTTACACGTTGATGTGGGTGGAGGCCATGTCCGTCTGGAGAACTTATTCAATGGGGACAAAGTTTTACGTAAGAAATTTTGATGTTTTATTAGTTGACAAGAAACAGTCATTGAAAAGATTACTTATATAAGTTTCAAGTTAGTATTATTGAGTCAGTGGTGTAGCGTGGTCTGAAGGGCAGAGGGGGCAACATTTTTCGGGGACACTGCTTTTGAGAGAAAGACCGTTGTGAATACAACAATAAAAAAAAACAACACAACCATATATTATTTTTAAAAACAATAAAAAAATAAGTAATAGTTAACGTGAGAATTTTTAATTATTTTTATATTTAAGGACTTAAGATTTAAAAATAAAATATTTCAATAATGTTTCGTAACAATTGGACAGAAAGGGGCGCCAAGATTGGGACAGGGATGACGCTACGCCACTGAACAGAGTTACTTTTTTTTTTTAATTGCCTTAATTATATTAATGTCCTGGCGGAGTATAGCCGTAGGCTATTCTACCAAACAACACTTATAGTGATTTAATTAATTCTCTCCTATTTCTAATCCAAATATGTTTCAGTTGGTATGATAAACGATGTAGTGAATAAAAACTTGGATGTCTTCTTGAAAGAATTGATGCCAATCATTGAAAAAGCACTGGAATCCATATTTCTGGAAACAGCAAATGCCATAGTCGAACCCTATACGTTCAAACAACTGTTTCCCCACTAACTTAATGTTTTATAGTTTGTAATGAAAATAAAAGATTTGGCCGGATCTTAGTTTCTTTCGAAAATTACTTCCGAAACGTTTATTCAATGAAAGCATAAACTATATTGTTAGCAATTTTTTTACAATTACAATGGCCCACAATAAAAAAAAAAAATTCGTGAGCGACAATTAAGACCCACATTTCTTAATGTTTTTCGGGGCGCGCTGAACACGAATATGAAGTCAGAATAGCATGTTTATGGACGAATTTTCGAGTTAAAGGTAAAACTTGGACGAAAATCCTGAAAACTCGGGATTTGTGATATTTCCAGGTTCGAAATGAATAGAAAAAAATTGGGAGACGTGGAAATATAATTTTTCGGAGAAAATACAGTATTTTTCAATGTATTTCATTAGTTGATAAAACCTCAGGTACGATGAGTTCCCTTTGGACCTCACTATACCGATGTTACAAGTGTTACAAGACCGGTAAAGAATATGGAAATTGTTGATTAGAATCCCATGTCAGAAGTTGAAGGTATGCAAATCGACGAAGACGAGTGCAGAAATTACACAAATGAGGAAAATATTGTTATTCAAATGGCAAATTTGTGGTGATTTTAAAATTACTTCCATGATTTTAGTCAGTCAGGATTTACAAAATAACCTTGCTTCCTTTGTGAATGGGTAGTAGAGATCGAACCAATCACTACAAAAAAAAAGATCTGGCCCACGGGATCGTGCCTCTTACTGGGTGATATTCATTTCGAGCCTGGAAATATCACAAATCAAGATTTTCCTCGATTTTCTTCCAATTTTGACCTCCATCTCGAAAATTCGTTTACAAACATGCTATTCCGATTTCAAATTCGTATTCAGCGCCCCGAAAAACAAACAAAAGTTGGTCTTAATTCCCGCGCACGAAATTTTTTTTTGTGGGCCTGTGTTATTGAAAGAAGTTGTGGTCATGACGAAGACAAGATTGGTATCACTAAATCATGATAATCAACAGTATATTTCATGCATACCTAGAGGAATATACCTATAGACTTATATGGTTTAAAAAGCTATGTCGCCGACATATCAACCACATACGCTTTTTGCGCTATCTGTTTCTCATATGAGCACCTGCTATAGTTTAGCACTTTTCTAATCAGATTTTCGTTGGAAGGAGAAGAGATGTTCAGTGGAAGGAAAACAGTGTTCCGTTTGCATTAACAACTTGTGTAGCGTTTGCTACAAGGAGCGTGGTCCAACGTGAAGTTGAAATGAACCACAATTCTGATTTCTTTAAGTAGAGGGTTCGATCCCTAGTAATGCACAAAATTTGTGTTAGTAAATCCTGTCTATTTCAGCGATTATTTCACTCATTAACGCTATAGCCAATGAGAGCCCGTTTTTTCACAACATTGCACCAATCAAATGTCATTATTAGTGGTAATTCAAGCTAGATCGGCTTTTGACAGTACCAACATGCAAAATTTATCGCTCTAATTTTTTATGTAGCTGCAGCGGCAAATACTGCGATAATTTTTTGACGTTTTGTTTCGTGAAATATTTTCGGCAAATAGGGCAACTCACGCTTTTAAATTTTATCTATAAATATCTTCTCTAGCTTATTACTAATTGTTAACTTACCTTGTAAATTGTAATATTGTATTATGTAGTAGCAAACATAAACACACCACATATATAAGGTTTGTTTTGGTTTTGAGAAATAATAGTCCTCGGATGTCAGGAGCATGCGCAGTTAGTAAAACAGCTTGCGCAGTTACTAAAACAGAACACGTTTTACTAACTGCGCATGCTCCTGACATCCGAGGACTGCTATTTCTCAAAACCAAAACAAACCTATAGTAAACAATCGTCAGTTCCAAAGAGAAGCCTGTGAAATATATAGGCTGTAACTATTTCAATCTGCCTACTTTTCAATCAGGTAACAATAATATACAAAGATTGTGCTTAATATACCTAGCTCATAATACAGGAACAAGTGAAGCACAGCTTTCAATAGCTCAATAACGTAGTTACAAGTTAAGCAAATCATTTATTATAAATGTCAAGTAAACACATTCGCTCTGGAAACAAACTAAAAATGTACCTAGGTACCTACTTATATACGGTAATCTATCAAAAAGTAACTAGTTGAATCACAGCTGCATGCAATATTTTAATTTGTTGTATTTAAAATTCACTCTGCCTAACGAAGCAAACCTCAACATAATTTGTAAACTTCGTAAGTTAAAAATAAGGATTAAATACGTAAATATGAATCAATGAACAATTATTATGGAATATAACTCTAGTAGCGGTAGCGCTAGATGGCGTTCTCTATGTCAATCTCGGAACCACGAGTGTATAGTAATAAATAGGCGGGACATCGGGAATAAAAGTGCTCGCAGATTAAAGATGTAGTGCTCTCTCTATCGTTCCTCGTCATATTGCACCTCAGAAACGCCTGAAACGTGTTAAGCCAGTCTATATATTATAATATCTGAGGTTTCAACTCGTTTTATTTACTAGTTGCCATAGAAACGTCACTAGATTATTTTAAAATATAGGGAATCTCCATTGTTTCTACTGCGTTTGTTTTAGATTTGCTGTTTTGACAATATGAGTCGGTTTGGAAATATTTCTGTATATCAAATTAATGACGAAATTGAAAATAAAGGTCAGTAAACTCTAAAACGTGACAAGAAAACGTCTGAAGGCAATTAATGAGAAAACATAATATTGAAGATGTACTTAATGAATTATTTATTCGTGAAATATTCTCCTCAAATACCACTCGTGCTTTAAATTTTATCTAAAAATTTTTTCTCGAGCTAAGTTGCCCCTAGTTAACATAACTCGTGCAAATTGGCAGTTTATTATCAAAGAATAAATCCCTCCCGCTAAAGCGATCGGGATTTAATCAGATAATAAACTGTCAATTTGCAATCTTTATATTACCAGGCAACACGCTTTCGAAAAAATTTTCGATAAAATTTTAAGCACTAGTGATATTACATACGATAACTTGAATGCATAATGCATAAATGAAGTTTATCACGTTTTTTTCAATATTTGTTTATATAAATTCAATGGATATTATTGATTTCAAGAGTTAAATTTATATGTCCAGGTAAAACAATTCCCAATAGGCACACATACGTTTAAAAAACGTTAAAAAAGGATTGAAAAGCACACGTTGTTGTTATAGGGTTTTTAGAAACGAGTTGATTCAACGAAAAAATGTCGTGCGAAAAAACGTTTTTATTGACCAAAGATAAACGTGTTTTAAACATCATGGATAACGATTAAATGACATTAAGGAAAAAATAAATATTCGTTAATTTTCAACGTGTACGAAACGAAACTAAACGTAGAATACAAACGTTTTATTAAATATTTAAATAACGTTAAATATTCACAATATGTACCTACTCTAATTAAACGAAGTTATACAGGTTCTAGCACAGAACAATTTTGTTTTTTCTTGATCCGTGGGCTCTAGGAGGTCTCCATTTTCCAATATATGATGAGCCGCCATGTAGATGAATGGACAATCAATAGGTTAAGCACCCACTGGTTTTATCACATAACCTATTAACCAGATAGCAGCAATGACAGCATAAAACAGTTTATGGCGCAGCCACAGAATAATGAATGATCTTTAACCTGATCGTTAAGATTCATCCAAATAAATCGATGTTCCCTGAAAAAATTTGAAAATTGCAATCTATTTTATTTATTTTCTATAAATTCAAAAGAGCATAAGATAAAGCATGCCTGATTATTGTCAGTGGTTTGTATGTGACGCCATCTAGAAATAATTTCTGCAACAAACTGTGGTAACCAAGTACATATTATGCGTTAATATAGAAGAGTTGAAAAACGTTAAAAAAACGTCATCATCTATTATTTATTTCACCTGAAGATTTAGAATTAAAAATTGTGCTCGTATGATTTTATAGAGTCGCAAGCTGTTTGAGTGCTGACCATCACTATTCGAGATTAGCATGCATCAAGTACGGTGCTTGAAAGACTAAGCATTAACTACAGATTTCAAAATGTTCCCATATACAAGATAGTGCTTAGAGTGGCACAAAGCACGGTGATTTGGGACAGTTTTGGATCAACTATGTTTACTTTTGTACAATTCTCTGCAAAATACAATAATAGATGTGGTCATTCCTATGCAAAACGCTGTTATGGTGCCCCCGAGTTGGATTAAAAAAACTTCTCCCCTGCTTCTCGCCTTGGGAATTTTTATAGTGAGTTTCCTTGATGCCGTATTATCTCTTATATATTTCTCCACATGTCCTGCCTCCTTGCTGTTGGATAACCAGTAATTTATAGTATGTAACAATGGAAAACCTCTTCTAACTCCGAATTGGTAATGTATTGTGTTTATCTAAAAAATTGTAACTGATAAAAAGACATTAAGATTTGTCTCAGTAGAAAAAGAAATTAAGTTGATGAAAGTTTAATATGGCTAAAGAAAAAATCTAGGCAAGTTAGGTCAGGTGACTTTGGAAGTCATTGTGCAGGATCATTCGTTGCAATTAAGTTTTCTCCGAATTTCTTTTGAAGGTAATTAGTCACTATTGTAAAGTTATGGGAAGAAGCGCCACTTGTTGAAAACAACAAATTGAAATAATACACTGTTTCACTTTGTTTAACAAGTCATTATATTTTGAAAAATTGGAGAGTGACCGCGGTTTGGTAGCCTCACTACATTCACATCCGTTATTATAAGAAAATAGTACATAAAAAAATCTTTGTCTTTTACATACTTTGCAGTTCTCTGATGATGGTTGAATAAACCGAAACGTAAGAAAATCAGTAATTTCTATTATAATCAGCAAAAGTTCCAGAATACACATCAAGTTAATTTAATATCAACGGTCAAGAAAATAAAAACATCTATACATTATTTATTATACTTTCTTATTTGTCAAAAACGACTTTCAGATCATCAAGAAGCCAAGAACTTGTCAAATACATACCTTGTCACTAGTAAGAAGGTCCAATTTTTCCAAATTCTTAATATAAAACAAATTCAAACTACTCATGCATACTGCATACTCAGGATTACTCAAAAAATCTTCCACTATCGCAAAGGAATCTTTACCTTCAACCTCAACAATCCTCTGTGACAGGGCACTATAAATTGGAGTGCCCTTAGCTTCCAACGTACACTTGACACCCTCAGAACACACTGCCTTCATCTTTGTTTCCATAAACTCTTCCAAACTTCGAATCTTCGCCGAGTAAACAGGCATTGTGGATACGGCGCTCAGTCCAGTTTGATACGCTGCACCGATGAAAATGTTATAGAGTAGATACGAGACAAATATGATTCTTACACATTTTCTTTTTGGGATACCTGCCACAATGGGCTGCTGAAAACTCAACTGGAAAAAGTTTATAATTAGCAGAATTATGGATCTCCCAGTGAATATTTTCAAAACCAAAGAGTTTATTAGAACTGTTCCTAGGATACCGTATATTAGAGTAAAAGAAACTGCGTTTATGTTGACTTCATCCCTAGGCGGTAGGGCTAAAAAAACGTGTTGGTATATAATCTGAATGGAGTCTTCCAAGTCTGGTGTGTCGGGTAGCTCACAGTTAATCTCGCGCTTAAAGTATGCCACCATGTCTATGTTTCTTTTGCGCATGTCCTCAATAAGACTCGCGTATCCATTGGTCTCAAAGAATTGACGTACGTAGTCAGTGTTGTTCTTTTCATAAACGAAGGTCACTTTGGTTTTTTCTTCTAGTATTTGCAATAGTTTTACCACAGGTCCTGGATTGGTCTTGTTAAAAGGATCTTCCAACACTGTCGGCATGTTGTTCCAAGTGACTTTTATAAAGCAGTTTGGAAATTTTCTCGGAATTTTATTTGCATACGGGTCCTTATCTTTTATTTTGACTAAGCTAGCTTTGTTTCCACATTTGTTTCGAGCTTCGTACGGGTACCACGTGTAAAAATTACTTTGGCTCGTGTATATGACGACGTTGTATATATTGTATTTAAACAAAAGTAAGAGTGATTCCCTCATGTCAGTTTTCGACATAACACTCTGGAAAATTACAAGGAACTTGTTGTGAGGGTTCCACATTCTCACTGAACTGAGTTTGTTTAAAGTCACGTTTAAATGTTTCTTCTCACTTTCTACTAATATATAGCTATGATGTCTCTCGATTGTATTGACGGTATATAGTTCTTGGTCAGTGTTTATCAAAACCTTTACTTTCATTAGCTCGCTTAGAAAATTATCGCTATCCTTACTAGTTACTATGGTCAGAGGTTGTGACAAATAGTCGTTTACAAATTTTGTTAAATATTCGTTTTCCTGGCCATCTGCCAAACTATTGTTTATAAATATTGAAGCGTGACAGTTTAAAAGAAGGATTTGAAAAAGAAGTAAGCTCTTGGCAAGCATTTTGGTGATTAAGTATTCGATATGATTTGTGTGCTTTTATTCTTATTTTCCAAGCGCCAAATCATATTTTACGTTCCTCAACCTATAATCTACCAGCAATCAATAATATAAAATGTATCATTACTGGTTTTGAAATGCCGATATTTATTATATAACAGAAATATAAATATATGTAGCAGATGGATCACTCAGCTCATCAAAGTTTTACAATAATGGTGTAGATATTCAAGTAGAACAAAATAACTATGAAAGTAGTGATTACTAAATTTATTTTTATTATCTTTAGTACCTGTCTCTCGTAAAATTATACATGAGGATGGCTCAAAAAATCAAGTTTACATTTTATCTGCTCATCTCCACTCTCCATATTTGTTAGAAACCCCAAAAGAATGATCTTCAAACTTGGGCAAGGCAAAGATGTACCCTCTCGTATTTCTGATTTCAGAAATATGGCATATGATAGTCCTAACTTTAATCGTTTTCGAGTTATTGAACATTGAAAATCATATTTAAGCCATTTATTGTACGAAGGGAAATTACAAATATTAAAGTAGTCTATGAAAATGATAAGTATTCTGTTATTAAATCTGTCACCGTTTCATATAATAACAGAATACTTGTCATTTTCACAGACTACTTTAATAATTGTAATTTCCGTTCGGACCGTTCGTATAATAAATAGCTTAAATACGATTTTCACCTCGAAAACGGTTAAAGATAGGACTATCATATGTCATTTTCTGAAATCAGAAAGAGAAGAATAATTCAAAAATTCAACAATACACAGGGCGTTCCATTAAAAAATATATTATTGTTTTTCAATTTCTGCACGCCACTGTGTCTCCATTAACTTATTAAAGGGGTACAGTTACAACTACAACTTTTTTTCTATCTACAATAATAACGATGTTAAAGGGTGGCCTAAATATAATGAATAACCCTGTACATGTACAGGGTGGACCAAATTAGATAGGATTTGAGGTTTTCTCTAAAACAGATAGACAAAAACAATATAGGTGTCCTGAGATCGATTTTCGAGAAACAAACAATGGCGCAAACCGCGATCGTCATCTTTTTCGACTACCGAGCTACAGAGCGTTTTTGGAAAATTGGCATTTTTGTATGACCTCTATATCTCAATTACCAAGTGTCGAATCGAAAATCGAGTAACACATTCTTAAGATATTTTTTTTTTTTTTTAATTATGCATACCTCAGTTGTCGAGATATAGACATAACTTGTGTTTTTTAATAGAACTCCCTGTAAATTATTTCATTATTCGATCACAACTTAAATCAACTAGAAAAAGTGGTTAATTTTCGAAAAATTTAATATATTTGTGAGGAGGCCATGGAAAAGTATTAACAACAAAACTTCTTAGAATATCAAATAATTTTGCCAGAAATAGTAAGAACTAAACTACAATTAATGTTCGAATTGCCTTTCATTGACATCTATGCATATTTATCGCATTTATAATATTTACTGAGAAGGCCATAGAAAAAAAAAAGAAAATAGAAATAATCGTAAATGTCAAAAACTAATTTGTGAGTTAATTGTGAGTGAGCATTGTTAAACATGGTTCAATTTAGTGATGGTGAAGAATATGATATGATTAAGTGTTTTATAGAATGCGGGGAAGATTCAAATTTAGCTTCCGAGCTTTATCTTAATAGGTAAGTTATTTACAGCACAACTTTGTGGCAAAACTGCCGCCTAAACAATATTTTTAGATATCCAGAAGAGAGACAGCCAGACATAAAAATTTTCAAAAGGCTACAACAAAATTTAAAAGAGTCTGGATCACTTGGACGATTTAAAACCACATATGGTGTGGTTTTATTGGATACCAAATAAGAGATCCTCATTTTTTTCACGGTAATTTAAATACCGAAAATTTTATTAACATTCTACGACAAGAAATAGAGGCCTTTGTAGACAATATGTCTATACGACAATAGTGAACTTGCACAATTTTTTTTTATTGCATAAAAATGTTCAAATATGTGAGAAAATAGGATATGCAAAATATGAAGCCTTAAATGTAAGTAATTAATTTGTTATAAATAATTAAAGTTCCACGCGCAGCGAACTATTTGAAAACAGTGCCTAAACGTGTGACGTCACGGTGCACGATGTTGCGGTAAGATAGGTGGGTAATACACTAGCAGCGCCAGCGTATTTACATTATACAAATAATGTTGAATGGATACTTTCAATAATAGAAAATATCACTTGCAATGGAAAATATATCAACCTATTTGTATGTATTGTACCATTGTGTAAAAGTACTACTGTTAAAACGCCTAATAAAATATCTATACGGTTACCACGAAATAGTCGTCGGGCCAAATGATTAAAAGCTTGCAGAAGGAATAATGAAAAAGATATTTCACAAAAAAGTGGTGTCCATGTGTGTTTGTGTGTGTAGTAGATCATTTCAATGTAAGTGTATACAATTAATTATTTATATGCTTGTTGGTGAAGAACTACGTTTTGATTTTCAGTTTCATAAGTATTTATAAAGTAAATTAAATTAAAGGGAAATAAATACCTCGTTTTTGAATAAATAGAAGTCGATTTTTAAAAATAGTATTACTTTCACATCTAGTGGAAGTATAGTAACGACAAAAAAATTTTAAAAAATTTTTATTGTTCAAATAGGCTTAGAATGTCACGAAACGTCGAGATTTTAAATTTGAGCGAAAAAAAATTTCTGTCTGTCGGTCTGTCTGTCTGTGGGTCTGTCTGTCTGTGGGTCTGTCTGTAACTTTTTTTGTGCGCACGTTTACTCTGGAACCGTTTGAGATATTGACTTGAAATTTGGTACACATATGTAGTTTAACGAGATCTAGAACTAGATTATATTTTCATCTTGTTCCGTCGAAGGGTTGGGGGTAAATTGGGGTAAATTTGGGGTAAATAGGTAAATCAAGCAGGTAAGAGTCTATAAAATTGGTATTTAGTATATACAAGGGAAGTTAAGGTCTCAAAAAAAATTTTGGCATTAGCCACCACCATTACCTCCCCCACCCCATTATTAAGGGGGATGAAAAAAAATTGTGATTTAGTGTGTGTACAAGAACCAGAAACCTCAAAATATTTTTTTACTTCATCCAAATGCAAAAAAAACTGTTTTTGAAAGTGATTACTAGGCATTACGACTTCATGACTGCATAACGACGAGAAAATAATATTCATATATTATTATGACTAACTAAAATAATACAATACTTATTTGTCTTAACGCCGCGCCGCGAACTTCCCCAAGCGAAAAACTTTTTGCATTTTTTATAAATGTTGCAACCATTATCATATCCACATTAGGCAGATTGGCCTTTTAAGAAACCCCCATCAGTCATTGTGAACTAATAATCTAGTACATAAATCAGTAATTCAAAGTCACAAACTAGAATAGAAACTAACTAGCCTAATCTCTGCATGCACTGGATGTGTAGTTGCGCACTCTGGCGTCACGGCCAAAGGTAGCGTTTTCTTAGCGCGTCATAAAATTTGAATTTTACAGCAGTTTCAATTGTTTACATGCAACGCGCTGAATTAAAAAATATGTTTTTTTGTGAAATATGCGTTTTATTATAATGTCACCTTACGTTTTTTAGTATTATTTCAATATTAAAATTTGTATGCAAGTTCCCTATTTCAAAGGTTAATTTACCAACACGATGGCGCCCCAGGTCATACGTCAAATGAAACACGAAATTATTTAAATGCTCAATTTGGAGATGATTGGATAGGTATCTATATATCACTCAGGACTAGTTTATCAATGTCTAGATAGCTAAGTTAACTAAATTGATAACTAACAATTAATTTAGCTAGCTGGACATTAATAAACAACAAAGTAGTTTAGATACTGTTTCATTTTTAGGAACTAATGGTCCTATTTTGTGGCCAGCTAGATCTCCCGATATAACCTCCGTCGACTTTGGGATTATTTAGGGAACGTTCTAATGACATAGAAGAATTGGAAAACAAAATATTAGCTGCATTTCGGACAATAATTTCTGTCATGATTGAAAATGCAACAAATGCTGTAAGGTGGTGTCAAAAATTAATAGAGGTCAATGAAAAACAATTCGAACATTTATTGTAGTTTAGTTTTTCCTATTTTTGGCAATTTAAATTAGTAACAAACTCCCGATTTGCAATTAACAAGTGTACGTAGTGTAGCATATAAAATTGTTTGCATTGTAATGTTAAATGCCAAATTTCTTAGAATTACAAGCCATGCTCTCAAGGGGCTGTCCTCAGCGGGGTATAAGGTATAAATTACGGCCAGACCAATAAATTCTGTAACGCTTCTCTTAACACTTGAGTGAAATAACTAATGGCACTCTTTCAAACACAAAATAAAATACAAAGTCTCACATTCATTCGAGATAAAAAAAATAATGATGTAAATATTTGTATTTGAAAAATTAAATAAAAAATAGCCCTGTAGACGAAAAATCTTTTTAAGGTTTCATTTCAAATAAATAATTTTTAATGATTATTCTAAATAATATAAAACCGCTGCCCAAGGAATCACTACTTCCACATCCAGATTTTCTATACAAGTCACTCACAACGAAAAAATTTTGTATGTGGAAATAATTGCTTATGGAACTTTAATAAGATAATATTTGAAATCCTCTACCCCAAAAACCTATGAAACGATACCCCACATCGGTAGTGGGGTGGGGGTGGTGATAGGGGGTGTAGTGGGGGTGGATGAAGTAAAAAAATATTTTGAGGTTTCTGGTTCTTGTACACACACTAAATCACATTTTTTTTTCATCCCCTTTAATAATGGGGTGGGGGTGGTAATGGGGGTGGCTAATGCCAAAAAATTTTTTGAGACCTTAGCTTCTCTTTAATATACCAAATACCAATTTTCTGGACTCTTACCTGCTTAATTTACCTATTTACCCCAAATTTACCCCAATTTACCCCCAACCTTTCGATAGAACAAGATGAAAATATAATCTAGTTCCAGATCACGTTAAAATACATACGTGTACCAAATTTCAAGTCAATATCTTAAACGGTTCCAGAGTAAACGTGCGCACAAAAAAAAGTTACAGACCGACAGACCGACAGACCGACAGACAGAAAATTTTTTTCGCTCAAACTTAAAATCTCGACGTTTCATGACATTCTAAGCCTATTTGAACAATAAAAATTTTTTAAAATTTTTTTGTCGTTACTATACTTCCACTGGATGTGGAAGTAATTGTTTCAAAGCGTGGTATTCTAAATTTTAATTTACATTTTAAATCTTCAAATTGAAGTAAAAAAAGGAATATTTATAAAACATTGTATTAGTTGATTCAGTAGCTATAATAGTATGGCGAGAACTCAGCGAATGTCGAGCTCAAATTGGTCAAATGGCATTATTAGTTTTACGTCCTATTTTGTTTTGCTATTTTGTTGATGCTGACTCGTCAATTTACTGAACTGCCTATTCAACAGAAAAAAACATTCCTTTAAGAAATTTCTTTTTTTGTTTATACTTCACATCTGGTAAGGTGAAGAATTTTATTAAAAAGTTTAGGACCGTAATAATAATAAGCAAAAAAGAAACAAGAAATAATAACTCTCCAGAAAACACAAAAATAATGTATCCACTACAGAACTTAAGGACGAAGGCACGTCAACTACTGGAACAAATAATTGACGGCGACGGGAACTGAACCAACGCTATGAAAAATCAAGAAAAAAGTCCATTATACTATTAGGAGACTTCAATGTACATATAGGAAAAGAGGATCAGATGGATGAGGACAAAAGCATCATAGGAAAAAACCACACATGACCTAACGAATATTGGAAACGCGTTGAAAAACCTAGCACACATGTTTGACTTAACAATAAGAAATACATGGAGCAAAAGTCAAACCTGCATTGACATCTGGAATAATGGAAGCTCAATCTCACAAATAGATCATATCCTGGAAAGCAGAGAAATAAGGGAAAGGGTAAATAACGTTAAAGCAAAAAGGACAGGAGAAATCCTACTGAAGAAAGCGCTAACACTGAACAGCAGCAAACTAAAAATAGGGAGACCATGTTACACGTAAAAAACAACAATCGAGAGGATCATGAATAAACTTTGAAAGAAAAGCGAGGGGAAAAATGATTTCCACAAAAAATAGCAGCGATATATATATATCCTACCAGAATCAAAACGGAGGAATCAGAAGACTCATAAAAGAAGAAAATTTGTAGAAGGAGAAATACAAAAAGAAGAGCACAAAAAGCAGAAACACACCTACACCTACACTGCTCATCCCCCACTCCTGTACCATGCGTCATGTGGCTCTTGCTGCTGATAACAAACACGACCCAAATCCAATCCAGCATCGGAATCCGAGCAATCAGAAGACTCAGAAAAAGAAGATTCGAAGAAGCAGAAACACAAAAAGAGGAGCATAAACACTCCGTATCAAAACACAACAAATATTTCACAAGAAGACGGCAGATACCCGAACCAAAAACACAAAAAAGGGAGCTTAAACGCTCCCTCACGACACAATACGGTAAAGCATCTCACATATACCTACACCTCCCATCCCATATTCCTTTGCCATGCTCCATGTGGCTCTCGCTGCTAGCAACAAGCATGACCTTAGTCCAACTCAACGTGGACGTAGCAGGCCCAGCTGTATAACCCTGGGAGTGGCAGCAATGCCTACCGCACGCTGGTAAATCAGTCAATCAATAATCAAGAAGTGTTGTTAATAGTTTTCCATGGCCTCCTCAGAAATATATTAAATTTTTAAAAAATTAACCACTTTTTCTAGATATAAATGATATATCGTCGGTTAAGAGTGTTAACCTGCTAACTCCATAAAAGCAAATTTTACAGGAGGCTAGAAAAACATTATAGTTTTACCAAGAAATTATTTTAGACGAAAATTTAAATTACACTTTTTTTATCTATATATTTTACGTATTTTTTAATGAAATATTATCTACAATATGCATAAGTTTTTTTTTACGGAGATAGCAATGTTTCGGTGATACAAATCAAGTTCGGGAGATAGCAGGTATACATATCACATAAATATGGCTATTTTGAATCCAATCCGGAATAAGCTGCTTTGCACAGAGGTGTAACAAGACCGCCATTTTTAAATACTATCAATAGTCTTATAGTACAGTAACTAGAGGTTTTAACTTCGGAATAATGTCATATTGAACGGATTTGGTTCATTTTTGGCAGTAAAATAGTAAATGATTCACAGAAAAGTTTCTATATTGTGCGGGGGCTTGCTAATTTATAGGGGGTGGATTCCACCCCCTCTCAGGGGGTGGCACTTAAAAAATATATATATATATATATTTATTGGAGCTGAAATAGAATCAAATTTTAAGAAGAAAAGATTCTATGCAATTTTTCACATAAATTGATAGTTTTTAAGTTATAACGACTTCAAAATTGCGATTTTAGCTTAAAAAAAAAGGTATTTCCAAACGGCTTTCGTCAAGTATCTCGAAAAGTATTACTTTATCGAAAAAATGCTACAGACCAATTACAGAAAGTACAAACTGGTAATTAATTATATTTTTTGTTTATTGATGTACGATTAATAATTTCGGAGATATTTATATTTATATTTGGTATCCAAGTGTTTCGAAATTACCTATGAAGTTTAAAATGCAGTTTTTTCTAAAGCAAGTGCTTTAAATGAGCAAAGAAATTTGAGCATCTAGGTAATTCTAGGTACATCTTAACGAAAAACTGTATTTGAGATAACTTTTTTAAATTACTGGCTAATTAGAGTAACAAAATGGCGACCTTTTTATATAAAAAAATATAAATACGCAGATTTTCCGTCATAACTTCTTTATTTCTTATGCTACAGAAATGAATAAAAAATAATTTGAAAGCGCAATTAATTGTCTTTAATTTCATTTCTTAGCATGCGTGACGTAGGTGGCACAATTTCTAAGATATTTAACATTTAAACTGCATTTTTCATCTTATAAACGTTCGGACGCCATTTGTAAACTTTCATATCTCCGAAACTATTAAATCTATGTAAATAAATAAAAAAACGAAATTCATTATTAGTTTATGAGCTTTATTTTTGATCTTTACCCATTTTTCAATAAAACTAACATTTATTGAGATATTTGGAAACGGAAAAAAAATTATGTTTTATCGAAAATACCTTTATAGTTTAAACTGTATTTTTTCTAAAGCAAGTACTGTATACAAACCAAAAAATTTGAGCATCTACGTCATGCTATATACTAATGAGAAACAGTGTTTGAAATTCCTCTTTTTTAATTACTGGCTAATTACAGTAACAAAATGGCGACGTTGTTATTAAAAAAATGTGTAGACGCACATTGCTTCGGTCATAACTTCTTTGTTTTTTATACTACAAAAACAAATAAAAAAACAGTTGAAAGCTTAATTAATAACCTATTATTCTACCTATTAGCATCCTTGACGTAGGTGTCACAGTTTCTGAGATATTTAACTCTCACTCTAAATAATTATCTTATGAACACTTGGATGCCAAATGTAAACTTAAATATCTCCGAAATTATTAATCTTACATTAATAAACAAAAAATATAATTAATTCCCAGTTTGTACTTTTTGTAATTGGTCTGTAACATTTTTTCGATAAAGTAATACTTTTCGAGATACTTGACGAAAGCCGTTTAGAAATACCTTTTTTTTAAAGCTAAAATCGCAATTTTGAAGTCCTTAAGTCCTAACTTAAAAACTATCAATTTATCTGAAAAATTGCATAGAACCTTTTCTTCTTAAAATTTCTTTCTACTTCAGCTCCAATAAATATATATATTTTTTTAAGTGCCACCTCCTGAGAGGGGGTGGCATCCACCCCCTATAAGTTAGCAAGCCTCTGCACAATATAGAAACTTTTCTGTGAAGCATTTACTATTATACTGCCAAAAATGAACGAAATCCGTTCAATATGACATTATTCCGAAGTTTTGCATATTTTTTACCTCTATTATTTGAGCAAAAAGTGGAGTTAGCAGGTTAACTCTCTTAACCGACGATATGATATATCGTTGGATAGCTAATTTAAGTTGTGATCGAATAATGAAACTAGTGGAAGCATTATACTCTTCGCCGAATTATTGAGCTTTTTATATAATTTTTATACATTCTATAGGATATTCTTCGCATTTTTTTTGTAAATAATGTTAGTTTTCGGACATTCTAAATTTTGTGATGCCAACTTTGTTGTGGAAAAAAAATATATGAAAAAAATAATCATCATGTGAGGGATCGAACACGAGACCTTTGGATTGCCAAATTGCCAAATTGCCAAATTGTGTATTTTTTTATTCTATTTAACTAAGGTTAACATTTCATTTGTATCTCATTTATCTCATTTTACAATCATAGATATAGCATTGCGTCACAGATCGCGTGCTAGACACGAAAAGTGACACAACGGCCGGGTGTTTTGGCAAGTGAGATTTCCAGAATATGTTTGTATAAATATGAATGGTCCTTAGGTAGCTTGACCATATTAAAGAGAGACATACCGTGCGTGTAATTTCCCATTAGGCATGTACATTCACGTAGCGCGAGAGATTTGACACCACCGGCAGCAGTAAATTCGTCCGTCAGTGGTGAGCATTCCAGCTCTGTTATTTCATTTCAGCCAGCTGGCACGCGCGATGTTGTAATTCTTCTCCCCATGCCTAGCCCGCGACTACACACACGGTATCAGGGGATTTCACATCTCAATAATTTATTTAGTTTAAATGAGGGGGGAGGGTAATAATAAATATGCAGGGAAAATGTTCTTAAAAACCCTGCTGCAGGTGTCAGCATAAAAACGGGCATTTACTCTAAAGAGCAAATTCTTAGATGGTATAGATTTCTGCAAGAGGGCAATAGGGGTAGAAGGAAAGGGTAGTAAGAAAGGTGGTTTTGAGGGGAAGGGTTTTTCAGGGAAGTGTGTGTTTTATGGGATTGCAAGGTAAATGCTTTAGCCATTGAGCTATCTCATCTTACCAGAAAACTTGAATGAATATCATTCAAGAATTAGATACATTATTATGAAATATATATATATATATATATATATATATATATATATATATATATATATATATATATATATATATATATATATATATATATTTATTTCATAATAATGTATCTAATTCTTGAATGATATTCATTCAAGTTTTCTGGTAAGATGAGATAGCTCAATGGCTAAAGCATTTACCTTGCAATCCCATAAAACACACACTTCCCTGAAAAACCCTTCCCCTCAAAACCACCTTTCTTACTACCCTTTCCTTCTACCCCTATTGCCCTCTCGCAGAAATCTATACCATCTAAGAATTTGCTCTTTAGAGTAAATGCCCGTTTTTATGCTGACACCTGCAGCAGGGCGCTAACACTGAACAGCAGCAAACTAAAAATAGGGAGACCATGTTACACGTAAAAAACAACAATCGAGAGGATCATGAATAAACTTTGAAAGAAAAGCGAGGGGAAAAATGATTTCCACAAAAAACAGCAGCGATATATATATATCCTACCAGAATCAAAACGGAGGAATCAGAAGACTCATAAAAGAAGAAAATTTGTAGAAGGAGAAATACAAAAAGAAGAGCACAAAAAGCAGAAACACACCTACACCTACACTGCTCATCCCCCACTCCTGTACCATGCGTCATGTGGCTCTTGCTGCTGATAACAAACACGACCCAAATCCAATCCAGCATCGGAATCCGAGCAATCAGAAGACTCAGAAAAAGAAGATTCGAAGAAGCAGAAACACAAAAAGAGGAGCATAAACACTCCGTATCAAAACACAACAAATATTTCACAAGAAGACGGCAGATGCCCGAACCAAAAACACAAAAAAGGGAGCTTAAACGCTCCCTCACGACACAATACGGTAAAGCATCTCACATATACCTACACCTCCCATCCCATATTCCTTTGCCATGCTCCATGTGGCTCTCGCTGCTAGCAACAAGCATGACCTTAGTCCAACTCAACGTGGACGTAGCAGGCCCAGCTGTATAACCCTGGGAGTGGCAGCAATGCCTACCGCACGCTGGTAAATCAGTCAATCAATAATCAAGAAGTGTTGTTAATAGTTTTCCATGGCCTCCTCAGAAATATATTAAATTTTTAAAAAATTAACCACTTTTTCTAGATATAAATGATATATCGTCGGTTAAGAGTGTTAACCTGCTAACTCCATAAAAGCAAATTTTACAGGAGGCTAGAAAAACATTATAGTTTTACCAAGAAATTATTTTAGACGAAAATTTAAATTACACTTTTTT
Organism: Rutpela maculata; assembly: GCA_936432065.2. Lineage (NCBI taxonomy): Eukaryota > Metazoa > Arthropoda > Insecta > Coleoptera > Cerambycidae > Rutpela > Rutpela maculata. The sequence goes on from OW386289.2 coordinate 5,702,203, forward strand.
TATCTATATATTTTACGTATTTTTTAATGAAATATTATCTACAATATGCATAAGTTTTTTTTTTACGGAGATAGCAATGTTTCGGTGATACAAATCAAGTTCGGGAGATAGCAGGTATACATATCACATAAATATGGCTATTTTGAATCCAATCCGGAATAAGCTGCTTTGCACAGAGGTGTAACAAGACCGCCATTTTTAAATACTACCAATAGTCTTATAGTACAGTAACTAGAGGTTTTAACTTCGGAATAATGTCATATTGAACGGATTTGGTTCATTTTTGGCAGTAAAATAGTAAATGATTCACAGAAAAGTTTCTATATTGTGCTGGGGCTTGCTAATTTATAGGGGGTGGATTCCACCCCCTCTCAGGGGGTGGCACTTAAAAAATATATATATATATATATATATATATATATTTATTGGAGCTGAAATAGAATCAAATTTTAAGAAGAAAAGATTCTATGCAATTTTTCACATAAATTGATAGTTTTTAAGTTATAACGACTTCAAAATTGCGATTTTAGCTTAAAAAAAAAGGTATTTCCAAACGGCTTTCGTCAAGTATCTCGAAAAGTATTACTTTATCGAAAAAATGCTACAGACCAATTACAGAAAGTACAAACTGGTAATTAATTATATTTTTTGTTTATTGATGTACGATTAATAATTTCGGAGATATTTATATTTATATTTGGTATCCAAGTGTTTCGAAATTACCTTTGAAGTTTAAAATGCAGTTTTTTCTAAAGCAAGTGCTTTAAATGAGCAAAGAAATTTGAGCATCTAGGTAATTCTAGGTACATCTTAACGAAAAACTGTATTTGAGATAACTTTTTTAAATTACTGGCTAATTAGAGTAACAAAATGGCGACCTTTTTATATAAAAAAATATAAATACGCAGATTTTCCGTCATAACTTCTTTATTTCTTATGCTACAGAAATGAATAAAAAATAATTTGAAAGCGCAATTAATTGTCTTTAATTTCATTTCTTAGCATGCGTGACGTAGGTGGCACAATTTCTAAGATATTTAACATTTAAACTGCATTTTTCATCTTATAAACGTTCGGACGCCATTTGTAAACTTTCATATCTCCGAAACTATTAAATCTATGTAAATAAATAAAAAAAACGAAATTCATTATTAGTTTATGAGCTTTATTTTTGATCTTTACCCATTTTTCAATAAAACTAACATTTATTGAGATATTTGGAAACGGAAAAAAAATTATGTTTTATCGAAAATACCTTTATAGTTTAAACTGTATTTTTTCTAAAGCAAGTACTGTATACAAACCAAAAAATTTGAGCATCTACGTCATGCTATATACTAATGAGAAACAGTGTTTGAAATTCCTCTTTTTTAATTACTGGCTAATTACAGTAACAAAATGGCGACGTTGTTATTAAAAAAATGTGTAGACGCACATTGCTTCGGTCATAACTTCTTTGTTTTTTATACTACAAAAACAAATAAAAAAACAGTTGAAAGCTTAATTAATAACCTATTATTCTACCTATTAGCATCCTTGACGTAGGTGTCACAGTTTCTGAGATATTTAACTCTCACTCTAAATAATTATCTTATGAACACTTGGATGCCAAATGTAAACTTAAATATCTCCGAAATTATTAATCTTACATTAATAAACAAAAAATATAATTAATTCCCAGTTTGTACTTTTTGTAATTGGTCTGTAACATTTTTTCGATAAAGTAATACTTTTCGAGATACTTGACGAAAGCCGTTTAGAAATACCTTTTTTTTAAAGCTAAAATCGCAATTTTGAAGTCCTTAAGTCCTAACTTAAAAACTATCAATTTATCTGAAAAATTGCATAGAACCTTTTCTTCTTAAAATTTCTTTCTACTTCAGCTCCAATAAATATATATATTTTTTTAAGTGCCACCTCCTGAGAGGGGGTGGCATCCACCCCCTATAAGTTAGCAAGCCTCTGCACAATATAGAAACTTTTCTGTGAAGCATTTACTATTATACTGCCAAAAATGAACGAAATCCGTTCAATATGACATTATTCCGAAGTTTTGCATATTTTTTACCTCTATTATTTGAGCAAAAAGTGGAGTTAGCAGGTTAACTCTCTTAACCGACGATATGATATATCGTTGGATAGCTAATTTAAGTTGTGATCGAATAATGAAACTAGTGGAAGCATTATACTCTTCGCCGAATTATTGAGCTTTTTATATAATTTTTATACATTCTATAGGATATTCTTCGCATTTTTTTTGTAAATAATGTTAGTTTTCGGACATTCTAAATTTTGTGATGCCAACTTTGTTGTGGAAAAAAAATATATGAAAAAAATAATCATCATGTGAGGGATCGAACACGAGACCTTTGGATTGCCAAATTGCCAAATTGCCAAATTGCCAAATTGTGTATTTTTTTATTCTATTTAACTAAGGTTAACATTTCATTTGTATCTCATTTATCTCATTTTACAATCATAGATATAGCATTGCGTCACAGATCGCGTGCTAGACACGAAAAGTGACACAACGGCCGGGTGTTTTGGCAAGTGAGATTTCCAGAATATGTTTGTATAAATATGAATGGTCCTTAGGTAGCTTGACCATATTAAAGAGAGACATACCGTGCGTGTAATTTCCCATTAGGCATGTACATTCACGTAGCGCGAGAGATTTGACACCACCGGCAGCAGTAAATTCGTCCGTCAGTGGTGAGCATTCCAGCTCTGTTATTTCATTTCAGCCAGCTGGCACGCGCGATGTTGTAATTCTTCTCCCCATGCCTAGCCCGCGACTACACACACGGTATCAGGGGATTTCACATCTCAATAATTTATTTAGTTTAAATGAGGGGGGAGGGTAATAATAAATATGCAGGGAAAATGTTCTTAAAAACCCTGCTGCAGGTGTCAGCATAAAAACGGGCATTTACTCTAAAGAGCAAATTCTTAGATGGTATAGATTTCTGCAAGAGGGCAATAGGGGTAGAAGGAAAGGGTAGTAAGAAAGGTGGTTTTGAGGGGAAGGGTTTTTCAGGGAAGTGTGTGTTTTATGGGATTGCAAGGTAAATGCTTTAGCCATTGAGCTATCTCATCTTACCAGAAAACTTGAATGAATATCATTCAAGAATTAGATACATTATTATGAAATATATATATATATATATATATATAT